>JAWMAG010000008.1:10045000-10350000 GCA_037013455.1 Ceratitis rosa | reverse complement strand
GTATCCATCTGAGCAACTCGGCACCATACGAAGCTTCTGACCGGTTGAATACAGAGCACAGCCGAGTTGCCCTCAACATTTGGTTTAGAGTCCCTTTGCCGCAACACCCTTTTGGTACATAACTCCTCAAAGAGGTCCCTCAAATCTTGTTTTGTTTTCTACAGATTGTTTGAGAAAACGAAAAGGGTCAACAGTGAAGGAAAGCAGTCATAACTTTGAAGTTATAGACAATTCCATTTTTCTACAGACCAGGATCAACACTTAATGACCTTAATGTCAGCCTCAAAACCCGCAAGTCGTCTCTCGACAAATAAAGATTAAACTCAACACATTCGATGAGCCGACATTAGAAGTTAGAAGCCTTAGCGAATACCCCAGATAATGGGACTGAGCTAGTTACGATGCATATATATAAAGATGGATATAGCATATAGGTCATTTAATAGGAATAGCTAAAAATACTGATGCCTTGATGCAATACCCACTGTTTGAAGCTGAAAAAGTGAAGGGCCACATTTACGTTGGAAAGATCAGATCGAGAGAATTGGGGGCTTCTGACGAGTAAGCCAATCAATTAAGTCGAGGAAGAAGAAGAATACGAAATTTACCTCCCTTCATGCGAGGTATAAAGCAATCCGAATTTCTTTCCTATTTTACTGTGGCCTAAGTCAGTTGCACAAATATACAATTTACACACACACATGCATATGTGTAAATACATACAACTTTCTACCATTCAAGAAGGTAATTCAAGTAATTCTCATAATAAAATCGCCCCCGTGTAGAATTTCAATTAGCTTTGTCGAGCATTTTCATTTTGTTTCACTTTTTTATTGTTGCTTTCCCTCCAACAACATTTCAAGTTCCAATATTTGTTGTCGCCATTGCTTTATTGTGGCATAGCTTGTACTTCGGTCTTTAAAAATTGTTATTGTTATTGCTATTGTTGTTGTTTGGGAAATTTTTTGTGCAAGTTCTTTTCGCCATAGTCTTGACTTTAAAGATTCTTTGTAACTATTAGTACGGCATTTGGTGCGTTAAGTTGGTATTTATTGCCCTGAGAAACTTCGGAATGTCCACAACACTAGGCCAAAAGCGGGGACATGGGATGTCTTTCTGCACTTCCACTGTAGTGCTTGTTGATGCTGATGTTGGTGCAGATATACCGTTTATGGTGCGTGTAATTTGTTGTGTTTGTTCTTTTCTTTTATTGTTTTAGATGAATTATTTGCACAGAGAAAAATAGTAGACAGCAAAACAATACGTAAAAATATAAAATAAAATAAAATTAAATAAAATTGAATTAACTTAAATTAAATAAGACTAATAAAATAAAGCGAATAACATAAAATAAAAAAAATTTAAATAAAACAAGGTAAAATATAATAAAAATAAAAATTAAATACACAATAAATTTAAATAAAATATTATAAAAAAATTTGGCAAAGTAAATGAAAATAAATTAATTAAAAAATGTCTAATAAAATAAACTAAAATGAAATAAATAAAATAAAATTAAATTAAATTATAATTTAATTATAATAAAATAAAGCAAAATAAAATAACATAAATTAAAAAATGTAAATAAAATAAAAGAGAATAAAATAAAAATAATAATTAAATATACAATAAATTTAAATAAAATATAATAAAATATATTAAATGAAATTAATTGAATTAATTTAAAAAAAATCAATAAAATAAACTGAAATTAAATCAAATAAAATAAACTAAATTAAAATAAATAATTAAATAATATATAGTAATTTTAAAATAATAAACATAATAACTTTAAATAAAATATTATAAAATAAAATATAATAAAATAAATAAAATGAAAATAATTAAAAACGGAAAATAAAATAAAATAAAATAAAATAAAATAAAATAAAATAAAATAAAATAACTTAAAATAAAATAAAATAAAATAAAATAAAATAAAATAATATAAAACAAAATAAAATAAAATAAAATAAACTAAAATAAAAAATGAAATAAATTTTTGTAAAGTATTATAAAATAAAATATAATAAAATTAAAAAAATGAAATAATTAAAAAAAGGAAAATAAAATAAAATAAACAAAATAAACTAAAATAAAAAATAAAATATGTTGTAATAAAATAAAATGAAATTAAAAGTTTAATAAATTTAAAAAAAATATTATAAAATAAAATATTATAAAATATATGAAATGAAATTAATTAAATTAAATTCAATTAAAATAAATAATGGTAAAAAATTAAAAAAAATAAAAAATAAAAAAAAAATTTTATTAATTAATAATTTTATTAATATATAATAATTAATATAAAGATAAATGAAATAAAATAAAATATAATAAAAAAATAAATAAAATGTAATAAAATATATTAAATTAAATTAATATAAAAATTATAATAAAATTAAAAAGAAAATAAAATAATATAATATGAAATGAAAAAGAAGAACATAAAATTAAGCAAACTAAAACAAAATAAATTTAAATCAAAATGAATCGAATTTAATTCAATTAAATATTAATTTTTTAATTAATTTATAAAACAAAAATAATATAAGATAAGATAATAAAATGAACTAAAATAAAATAGATTAAAATCAAATTATGTAAAGCAATAAGAATAAAATAAAATGAATATAAAATAAAATATAATAAAATAAAAAAATCAAATAAAAAAAAATAAACAAAGTTAAAATCAATTCAAATATACCAAAAGATGTTTAATAAAATAAAATAAGAAATATAAAATATAAAATGAAAATAAAATCATAAAAAAATAAAAACAAAATAATAAAAGGGGATTGCCGAAAAATAAATTCTTTAAAATTACACAATTTTTCCTTACAGTGTTAAGAAATATAGAATATGTTCAGAATTTACCTTTTATTGGTTGTCAAGTAATTTCATAGTAACTTTGTAAAATTCTATTTACTTAAAACTAGACAATATAGATGTGTTATTTGTTATTACTAATTTATTGCATTCTTTTCACATCCTGCTCTACTAGTTATGTGAAGAAGATTACTTAAGAAATTACTTAGAATACTTGCTTTTTTAAGAAATATTGTTGCAATTATCATATATCATATGTACACACTTATGAAAAAGAAATTGTAAATAATACTTTTTTGCGTTTTTAATTTTTTTTAATAAGTAGTGAAAAGGTGAATGATAATTTCAACAGTTCCACCTCAATATTTAAAAAATAAAAATAATTTAATTTAGCAGAAACCACACAGTTAACCAGTCAAACAGTATCAAAAAAAAAATTCTCAAATTAGTTTAAAAACTATCAAGTATGAACTCGGGCATTGATACTTTTGAAAAACAACTCGATACCTTCGTGAGCCTTTCGCCCTTCATGCTCACCACTCGATTAACACGAAAATTATTGGTTAGCAGCGATAAGTTGCACACATTGGCATGCATACATAGTTTGCCTATATGTAAATGCGGCACCCACAAATTGATTGGGAATCCCTTCAAATTTCATTAAGGGTGAGAAAACGACACATTAAACAACGAATAACTTACATATATTGAAAAAAAAATTGTGTAATCAAATACTTTTACTTTTTAGGTGTCAAATATCGAGATTCTAAATACATATATACACATTGAAATTAAAAGAAAAAATTAATGGTGCTACCGAAATACTCAAATCACAGGATTATTTATATGCACACAACAAATAGTGAGGTATTAACCCTACAAGTGCTATAGGAAGTTGGCTGTCATAGAGGAACGATAAGTGGAGTATACATACGTGTATGTATGTATATAGAAATTTTTTATAATAAACACACAGAAACGAGGTTGTGTTCAAAAGTTATTTTTAGAAATTCAATGAACAAATTGATTTAAAATAATGAAACAAAACTATGAGAAACGAAATTTATAATATGATTATATATTTCGACAGCTGTGGAGCAATGGTCATGAATCCTCAAATGTCATTTTGTTTGATTAAAAAAGTAATATTTTTGTCTAGAAATTTCTATAAATCAAGTATATGTCTGTAGCAATATATGTACATATATATATATATTTCAACATTTTTTGCACTTTCTAAATAATTCCTACAATTCATGGTATTTGAGGAAACCATAAAATTTCTTATATTTAAATTTTAATTTATTTTTATTTTGGCTTTGGAACTGAAATGAGGTTTCGTTAGAAAGTTCGTTAAAGTTGTAGTAAAATGTTGCCTTCACTAAGTAATTTGCCTTGAAAGGCACATTGAAGGAAATTTATTTTTCTGTCTCTCTGTTTTTCCAATGTATTTGCAATAAAACGACAATTAGTAAATCGTAAAATAATTAGTAAAACTTAAAAATGTAATTAAAAATTTGTATACACTGTAAAAACAAACAAAATAAACAACAACAAAGAATTAAAATCAAACACTAAATGCATAAAGAGAATAAGAACATGAAAATAGAAAAGAGAAAAAAATAAAACAACTAAAATAACATCCAACAAAATAAAATAAAATAAACCAAAATTAAATAAAATTGAATAAAATGTAATTGTATAAAACAAAATAAAAAATAAAATAATATAATATAAATTAAAAAATAATGTTAAATTTGAAAATAGTTATTCAAAAAATATTTGAGTAGCAAATTCTTCGAGTCGTTCGATGCTGAGCAGGGTGACAGGGTGACTCTTTATCTTGTGACGTCTTTAATTTATTGCTGGAGAAGAAAATACCAGTTGCCGTATGCCGTTGATATTGGTATTGCCTTTACTTCTTCTATCTCTTAAATGGGCACAAAAAGCAAAGCAAATGAGTATGGAATGAACGTCTTGCATCCCATCGCACTGTAGACAGTCATAACTTCGATGTCGTATATTCGAAAACACTCCAGCTTTGCAGAAAATAGTTCTTCAAAATCTTATTTATGGTTAAATTTTCTTAAAATTCTTCTTTTTTTTAATAGTGGACCTGACACTAATCAATTTGGAGAACTCGTATTTGTTGTTGTTGTAGCGGTTCCTTAACCCCCCTTAGCACAGGTTTAATTAATCTAAGTCGCCGAGGTCATCTAAAGTGGGCATGTGAACAAGTGGTTATTGTCGTGCGGAGACTCTCCACATGCAGGGCATACGTTGGGTATGCTGGGGTCGAAACTGGATAAGTAGGAATTTAACCTGCTACAATATCCAGATCTAAGTTGTGCCAGAGTCACGCGGGTTTCTCGAGGCAGCCCGAGCTCGTTGTCTGTAATAGGTGGTGGTTTTACTCCGAGCACGCCATTCACGGGATGGGAGTCTTTGAAGGTGTTGACTGACTCCTGGTGAATGGCGTTTAGTGCTTGTCTGTACGCCGTCCTGTCAAGCGGTTGTTGCACGTGTTGCTGGATGGTGCTCTTCAAGTCAAGTGCTCCCTTTCTGATGTGCCTAGGTGGAGGTTCGGCTTCAATACGGGGCCTATTGGGTTGCTCCCTACGGCACTGCTTGCACAACAAAGCATTATGCTCCTTAACTCGTAGAATAGATGCTTCGCTGTGCACCTAATGCTCCGGCGACATCAGAAAGTTTCCTGTCGCGGTCCTGATGGTGGTGTTTTGATAAGCCTGTAACTTCTTCATCTGCGTCTTGTTCGTCCCCGGCGCCCAGATTGGTGCAGCATAGTTTACGACCGGCCGGTACTTTGCACCGGAGACAGCCGGTTCTAAGCACCGGAGTTGACCCGGATTTTATCCGGGCAATGGCTCCCAGCCTTTCGGCGATCTAACCCCGTTTAGGTCAATTCGTATTTATGGTTCAGTTTTCTTGAACTTTTCTTTTCTTTTTTCTGAAACGACTTTGTGAGCTTTAAAGGAACGTTGTCCACTTGGCCAATGCGTTCTATTAGAGGACAAAACGCGCATAAGAGAATGAAATGAATTTTGTTTGGTCAGTTAACGTTCCCTGTTCGAGTGCAGACAAACCGTCTTTGTTATTTGTTCTTGAGCCGAAATCCTTATCAGCTACTACCATATCGCTTTCTACTGATATCGAGTCCATTCAATTTATTCACACTAAGATCTGAATCATTTATATTTTCTTATCACTCTGGTGTTAATCCAAAGGCATGGAATTGAGGCGAGGCGAAGTTCGTCGGGTCCGCCAATTTATTTATAGAAATATCTTCGCATAAAAATCATAAAAATATGAATACATATGTACATACATATATAGGTATGTACAATAATTTCTTCATATTTGCATACTCACTTGTGCGACAAGGCGAGACTTCATTGAAATGCGTCAAATTCCTGGATGTAAAGCACGTACCGACTGGATCATAACGCAATGATTTATTTGGTGTCATTGTATGGAAGACATAACGTGGAGCGCAAGCCTACAAATATACAATACAATACAATAAATAAATAAAAGACCAAGTAGTTAGAGCATAAGCAAAAGATTATAAATTTTAAGAGAAATAAAATTGATTGGAATATTAAATTTTATTCAAGTTTATTTACATACATAAATTACCGTAGATTTAAATTATGTTTAAATAAATAATAGTACATACATATGAGTATGTACCATATATGCATTGCATACGAGGGCAGGTGTATGAGCAAGAGCTGCGCACACCCAGAGCAGAGTCAGCGTATAAGTGCATGCAATTTTTTAATTTTTTTTTTCTTCCTTTCTAAAATAAATATTTATCTAAACATTTACATTTCCTTGGTCTAACAACTCCATAGATTCCCAATAAAACGTCACTATTTGTTTTGCGTCTGAGCACGAAATTTGTTTGCATTGCTTGGCATTGCATTTTCATTTCGTTTGTCTGCTTGTACGCATATTGGGTGAATGCAATTACTTTTACAAATTTATACAATACTTATACCAAAAACAGTTGGAAATGCGCAAAAGCATACGCACAACGCACAACGCACCTTATATGGGGCGACCGAAAAGTGGGCAAAAAAAAAACAAAAAATAGAGAAGAGAAGGAGCGGAAAACAGATTCACATGTGTGTGTGTATGAACAAAAGACCGCTGGGGCCTCATGCGTGCACCGATGACTATTCACTTACATACGGCTGTGTGACGGGGACGAGGCCGAGGCTTGGGGTTTCACTATGCAACACACCGTCAGTTGTGCGCGCTTCTTCTTTTTTGCTGGTGCTGCTGCTGCTGCTGCCTTGTCCCCAGCGCGCACACGTGAGAAGCTTTTTGCGGTTTTAGTATTGTTTACCCACTCACTTAACACTGGACGGGCACTGATGAAGCGATGCGCTATGCTCTGGTAAGCATGGCTTCGGGCTATTACCTTGACAGTTGGCGGCTGGTTGGTGGTGTCTATGCGCTGCATTGCATTGTTGTTGTTGTTGTAGTGAATTTTAAGCACTTCATGTCTGAAAATATTTGGCAAAGCTCAATTCTTTTTTCATTTCACATTCTATGCTTAACTCCATAGGTGTGCATGTATGTGTGTTTGCATGCCTTCCACCTCCTCTACATACATACGTGGTGTGCACTTTGAAGTTGGCTGTTTGAGAATTTATTTATTTTATTTTATTTTTCATTTTTCATTTTTCATTTTTTCTTTGCCATTTATTGTTGCTCCTTCTGTTGTCTGTTAGACACTAAAGTGCTGGCGTACATTGTCGTCATGTTGTGCGCGCACGTTGAATGCATTAAAGCGCAAACAGAATTTTTTATTTGCAGTTAAAAATAAAAATAAAAAATAAAAAATAAAAAAAAAATTACAAAAAAAAATGAATATGAAATGAATTGAAAGAAAACGACAATAACTGAAATAGAACAGTCGTCCGCTGAGAACACTTTGATCGGTGGACAATAGTGTTGACGGGCAGCGTGCACAGTGTGGCAGACATATGGGAAATGTGAAGAATAGTAGAAATCTCTATTAATTTTGCATGCTTTCCAGGTGGGGCCCAAAAAAAATCTAGCTGGTATAGGTCAACTTTCTCACTGAATTCTTAGCTCTTGTGTTTATCTTCTGCTCAAATATAAACGAGACTGTTCAATAAAACAAAAACGGGTAATTATTCTTCAATATTTATTTTATCCCCTTCAAAATAGTCACCATTAGAGGGGATACACATATGCCACCTTTTTTTCCAATCTTCATAACACTTCTGGTAGGCCGCTTTAGGTATGGCTTTCAGTTCCTTCTTCGAATTCTCTTTTATGACTTCAATCGACTGAAAATGCTTTCCACGAAGCGGCAATTTGAGTTTAGGGAAAAGAAAAAAGTCACACGGTGCCATGATGGGTGAATACGGTGTTTGCGGAACAATATTTACGTTGTTTTTGGTCAAATAATCGCGTACAAGACGAGACGTATGAGCAACAATTTTGGAACAAGTCGAGCAGACACACGTCTCATGACCAAAACATCGTGAATAATGCTATGAGCGGATCCATTTGATATGTTGAGCTCACTAGCTATCTCTCTTTCAGTCACACGACGATTTTCCAACACAATTTTCTTTACTTTTTCGACGTTTTTTTCGTTTATTGACGTTGCTGGACGACGATCATGGGGCAAGTTCTCCAGTGATGTACGGCCATCCATGAACGACTTATACCAATCAAAAATACATGCACGTGATAGGCTAACTTCCCATATGCCTTCTGCAACATTTTCATTGCGTCCGTCGCACTTATTCCATTGGAATAATAAAATTTCAAACAAACTCTTTGCTCAACGTTAATTTCCATTGTAAAGTTCGATAAACACACTCGAGGTTGACTTGTTTATAGTGCCGTAAAAAAAAAACTATGTGACAGATCGCGCTCAAATTTGACATGTAAACATATAACAGTCCTGCCAACCTAAGCAAAAAACAAGTATGGCCATATGTCTTGTCCTTGTCGAGTTATGGATAAAGGCTCGTTTATATTTAAGTAGAAGGTATTATCACCTTTTAGGACAAGAATAATTAAAGAAATATCCTTTTGTTTCAAAGAGTACTCATTGTAGAGTCTTCCCGATCCCATCACAGTTAAGTTAACCTAGAGGTCACCTTAGTAGTACCCGCCTAATTTTGAGTTCTTTCAACGTTATTTGGTTTAAGGGTAAAGGCATCCCAAGAACTTTTTCACCAGTAGGGATCCGGCAAACTTGCACCATTTCTCCTCGAATCCCCGGTTTTCAAGATCCCAAATGAGAGATCTTTCGTTTTTTTTTTGAATGCAAACGTGCGAGTAACTCCCAGGAGTGAACGGATCTTGCAAAACTTCGTCAGCCTAAAAGTATACAAAATTTGGGAGTCTTAGCCCTTCTTAGTTGGGACAGTTTATCCGATATAGCCGAATCAACATCAGTGAGCCGATAATCGTTACTTCTGTTGCCATTCGGCGCCAATGAATGACACCAAGCGAAGCAAGGTTCCTCTTCACCTGATTTTTCTTACATTGGGATGGCCTTCCACCTACGGAAAATTTTTAAATCAGAAGATTTTTCATTACTAGTCAGTGGCGACGGATATTTCCGTGAAGTCAAATTGTTTGATGCCTCGTTGAACACTTAAGGCTCACAGAGAATATTCCCCCAATACCGACTCGAGTTTTTGGTGTTGCCCAGCTTCAATTTATCCAACTATATTAGTTTTGCGGACATACCAGCTTCTTTTCGTACAGTCGAAGTTAGTTTTGAAATCACTTCTCACGAATATTTTCTATGGTAAATTACTAATATTTGTAGCAAGCTGAGTGTACGATTTTTTGGTGGATCCATCTGATCTAAAGATGTGATCAGTTCGTTGAACGACAGCTGGATAGAACTATATTAATGATGTTGATAGAACCTACGTATCCTAAGTCAATTTGTGCAAACTGTGGAAACTCTCTTCTTATGCTTTCGACAGAGCATATTCAGGTTCTAATCAGTGGGAAAACTTCGATACGATCTAGTCGTGCATAAGAGCTAATGCATGCACTTGATCATATTTCCACCGCCGTATTTGAAAATTTCAGCAGTTCTCTGGATTAGTGTTCCTTTCATAAACTCGATTGCCAGATCAACTCATTGATTCCTTCATGAGTATGCACCGATCTTGAAACTTGACTTCATTTTCTTAGAAAATTTTCGAGCATTTCTCCTAATGACCAGCTCGCCAAATTCTTCACACTTAATCATTTCGACTACTACCTTTTTTCATCTGTAAATTATTGTTATTTACTAACAATTTATTTGCGAAAGCCTAAAGGTATGCAACACTTTTTTCTTCAATAAAACAGTTAATATTGCTGCGAATTTCTTTCTTTTCCAAACACTGTGCCATCACAGTGAGATATGCTTTTAATATATTTATGTTTAGAGATATTTATATATGTACATATATATTTATATACACAATATATGAATTTTTTTGTTGGATATCACCATCAAGTTACGAAAATAAGTTGTTCACAAGACACTACCACACTTTAACCGGCTCATCTTAATAATAAAAAAATATATAAAAATAAAACGAATTTAAAAAAAAATGAACAATAGAGCATTAAAGATAGCACAGAGTGCGCTTTGCGAAATACTTTCAGTATTTTTTTTTTCTTATTTAGCTAAATTTTTTTCTTATACCCACGAAGTCATATTGACCATTTGTGGCATGAAAAGGTTAAGGCAGTCACAGGGCACATACATAAAGGCCGCACTAAAATGTACCATATTGTGCCAATATTAATTCATATACACACACATCAACACACGTAAATACCATATCTATGCATTAGGATGGCCCTCAAAGGACATGGGAAGAGAGTTTTGAAAATTGAAGTAGTAGTATTTTTTTTTTTTTTTTTTTGGTAGGAGAAGTTACTGAGAAATATTTTCCTATGATAACATTGCTTTTTGAACATGATTTAAATATACATATATATATATATGTTTTTTATTAAAATAAATAATTTTTTTTGCTGTTTCTAACATTTGAAAATGGATATTAAGTCTCCTTTAGTAGTAAAAAAAAAAAATATTTTAAAAAAATTTTGGAAAATTTACTCCAGATCCTAAGGAATATATTATATTATTAAACACAAATTATTTTTAATTTACTTTAAATTTGTTGCCAAATCGAATTTGATTTTTTAATTCATAAATAAATTAAATAAAACCAATCAAATTAAATTAAGAAATATTTGAAAAAAATATACTCTCCATTTTCTATTTTTTCATAATTCTATTAAGTGTGGGCGTAAAAATATTGTTTTCAGCAATACTTATAATGACCCTAAAGTGGATATATTTGTGTGTAGGTATATGCGCAATTGGCGGTTGGCAGCTAGCTATTGTCAGCGAGTCAGGAAGAAAACCTCCAACCTACCAACTAACAGTTATGAAAAAACCATACACAGTACCTTCAAAGTGCTCAGTACTAAAGATGAAGACTTACGAGTTCATAACAATGCGGATAGCAGCGCAATGCCGCCGCGTTAAGAACGAGCATGAGCTCAAATCCATCTCCATCCGTATACTTTAAATGGGCGCATGCGCTTTTAAATACACGACAGAGCAGCAGTGAGGCCTTTCATCAGCCAGCTAAACGCCCAGAAAAGGTAAGGCGAATTGAGTGGAAGATATATTGTACCGATTTGACCAATGGATTAAATAAATATGTATTTGACAGATATGGTAAAGTAAAGTAAAATACAACAATACTTTGTAAGCAAATAAAACAATAAAATAATAGTAATATAACTCGTCATACAATAATAATAACAATAACAGCGGAGACAATCGCAATAAAAAATCAGCATAATTCGACGTCGATGCGCTGGCGATTGTGTTGTTGTAGTACGAAGATTATTGCTGATTTCGTTTAAATTTATTTATTTGTTTTTCTTTTATACTATTATTTCTCCCTTTTTCACTACTCGCACTTTATACAATACCTTCTTGTGCATCGCTTGAATACTACGAAACGTCAAGAGAAGAAGGAAATCGTGATTTTTTGACTATTCAATTTAACAATGGACAATATTGAGCGTATTTAAAATAAATTGTTGGATAAAGAACGAGGATATTAAATTATTGAAGATACCCTTGAAGGGTCGAGAGGATGTGCATAAAGGTATTTTTAAAATGTAGCCATAAAAGAACTCGATTAAACTATTTGTTTGAAGGAAATATGCAAAAAAAAATTGTCTTTGTTTCATTAAAATATATTTTTTACACAATATCTCTTTGTTTTTATAACAACACTTCGCAGTACTCTTTCATAACACCAGACACAAATATTCGGAAACGGCCGAAAAGCCGTATAAATATATATATATGTATATTGGCCCAAATTACAAACCAGAATTATTTTATTTTATTTTATTTTGTCTTACTTTTCCTTGTTTTATTTCCAAATGAAATTTGATTTATTTTTTTTATTTTTAATTCAGTTTTATTTTAATGAATATTGTTTAATTCAATTCACTTTATTTTATTTTTATTTTTTTATTTTATTATATTTCATTTCATTTTATTTTATTTTATTTTACTTCATTTTAATTTATATTATTTTATTTTACTTTATTTTTTTATATTTTATTTTATTTTATTTTATTTTATTTTATTTTATTTTATTTTAATATACGTTATTTTATTTTATTTCATTTCATTTTATTTGATTTTTATTTATTTTACTTTGTTTTAATTTATTTTATTATTTTACTGTTTTATTATTTATTTTTTTTTTGTTTGTTTTATTTTTTTTATTTAATTTTTTTTCTTTATTTTTTTCCTATATTTTATTTCATTTTAGTTTATTTCACTTTATTTTATTGATTTTTTTAAATTGTATTTTATGTTATTTTATTTTATTTTAATTCATTTTATTTTATTTTAATTTATTTTATCTTATTTTGTTTTATTTCTTTATTTTATTTTATTTTGTTTTACGTTATTTGATTTTACGTTATTTTATTTTACTTTATTTTTATTTATTTTTCAGTTTTACTTTTATTTTTATTTTTTTTTTGTTTTATTTTTTTTTTATTTAATTGTTTTTCTTTATTTTTTACATTTATTTTATTTTAATTAATATTTTACAATATTTTATATTACATTATTTTATTTCATTTTATTTTATTTTCTTTTATTTTATTTCATATTATTTTTTTTTTATTTCCTTTCATTTTTTTATTTTATTTGATTTTTATTTATTTTACTTTGGTTTAATTTATTTTATTATTTTACTACTTTATTTTTATTTTCTTATTGTTTTGTTTTATTTTATTTTTTTTTATTATTTATTATTTATTTTTATTTATGTATTTCTGTTTTTCGATTTATTTTATTTAATTTGATTTGGCTTAATTTACAAAATTTTGTTTTTCTTATATCCATTTGAAGATTTTTCGTAAAAACTACCTCGAACCTATGTAATAATCGCAATTTATCCATTAATTAGCATTTTAACACCAAAGTGCTGTATTTGAGATCCGCCTCCTCACAACCTCTTCAACCCATCTCAAACCCATGAAACTGTTTATTACACATCAGGCCTAGGAATTATCACCACATTGGCTTTCAAGACATAAAATTGACCTATTGACCCTGCCGCAAAAATGTTGCAACTAAACTGACCTAGAGTCATCAAAATGACTAAATGAGCAAACAGTGTGTAGTCAATAAGTATAATATAATATACACATATACGAGTATATTTGTGTGTACTTGAACCCCCTTTCTGCCATTAGGTATATGGGGCACTTACACATATTGCTGGAAAATAACTGCAAACCCATAAACCTAAACGAAATTGAATCGATTCCGCGCTGTCAATAAATTTTTGAAGGCCACGGTTTATCGGAACACGCCTTTGGCTCATAAAAGCACAAGCTCATAATTAAGCAGCGGTAGCATGGTCAGGTCATCACAATCACCTGACACAGCAAGTTGCTGCTTCCTTCTTCCTCATAGCGTGAGACGAAACCATGAATGCGAATTGGCAAGAGTTCTTGCAGTACCGTTAACATAGTGCGGAGCGACCAAGGTGGCTGACGGATAAAAATACCATTAAAATCAAAGTTAATTGGTGATTACACAGAGAACTAATAAAACTAAAATATTTAATAGACAAATGCATATGCATTTACGTACATACATATGTACGTACAATGTTCGTGGTTAAAGCAGGTCAATTCACTCTGAGGCGCCAATAAATTTTCCTTGGCTCACATATAAATAACTCCCTCATTGATGACTGTACAATTAAAAAGCGTTTAAGCTTTCATAGCATGAATTGATTGTGTGTGAGTGTGTGTGTATGTGTGTGTATGTTGAGTTAAGAAATCAAGAAATCAATGCGGCATTTGGCACACCTTAATCTGACACGAGGCATCTACTAAACGTCAATTGTGTGCCTTAATTTGTGGCTTTTCCAAACGTTTGGGGGCATTAAGATTACGGTGAAGCAAATGAGGAAAAAAAATTGAAAAACACCGGCATGAATGAAAATCCAATAAAAACAATATGTAGGTATGTATGTGGTTATGGTAAGTGGGAAAACTGAGAAATTTGAAATACAAAAGAAGTAAACAGAACATTGGTAGTTTGTAATCGAATATCGGCATGCCCATGTTGCAAGTTGCTATAAGTCGATTGGGGCATTCATATGTGGTAAGTGAGCACTGATTGGGCAATGATAGCACAACCTGTGATAGTTGAAATACACTGAGAAAAATATCTAGTCTACAAAAAATCAATTTGATTAATATATTAAAAAAACATAAGATATGGAAGCTTAGTTATGGAGACTAGTTAATTATTGAGAAAAGGCAGAGATTTAGTTAACACGTCTTACTCTGAAAATTCATTTGAATTTTATTATTTTATTTTATATTTTTTATTTAATTCAATTTTTTTCATCCTAATTTTATTTTGTGTTTTTTACATAATTGCTTTTGCGGCCATACTATTGTATTAATTCTTCTTAGTGAGCTGAAGGCCTGGTTTGTTTATATGTATTGAATGTTGTTGTTATCGAAGACTGGGATCGAACCAACGGATACTGACTTAACAGGAGAGTGATCTACCACTGCCACTTACTTTAATTTATTTTATTTTAATGTATTTAGTTTTTTCATTTTTATTTATTTTTTAAATTTTATTCGATCTAAATTTATTATATTTAATTTATTATATGTTATTTTATTTTATTTTCTTTTATTTTATTTTATTTTATTTTATTTTATTTTATTTTATTTTATTTTGTTTTATTTTATTTTATTTTATTTTATTTTATTTTATTTTATTTTATTTTATTTTATGTTATTTTATTTTATTTTATTTTATTTTTTTGTATTATATTTTATTTTATTTTATTTCATTTCATTGTGTTTTTTATCTTATTTATTTTGACTTTTTTATCTTATTTTAATTCTATGTGTTATTTTATCTTATTTTACTTTGTTTTAATTTATATATTTTATTATGTTATATTTAATTCCATTTTAGTTTATAATATTTATTTTACTTTTGTTTTCAATTTAGTTTAATTTAATTATTTTTATGTTCCTTCTTCTTCTATAGCGCTCCATTCATCTCTTCTTTTCGCTGTTTGGCGTCAGTTGGAAATACCAAGTGAGACCAAGTCACTCTCCACCTGGTCCTTCCTTTAATACGATTTTATTTTGCTATATTTTTCAGTTTTTTTTTATTTTATTTATTTCCATTTTTATAACATTTTTATCATTTAGTTTTCATTTCTAACAATTTTATTGTACGAAAATTTTCACTTTGTGTATACCTAATATTTATTGCTTTCTATTTTTCATTGCACTTATTTCTTCAATATCTTTTAACAACTCACTTTTAATTCTCGCCCACCCACCAAGTTTACTAATGTAATATGTAAACAAACACGAAAAGCAATCTAGAAATATGTTAATTTTGAAAAAAAAAATATATATTTACATATAAACATATCATATCACCCGCCCGCGCTAAGTAGCTTCCGCGATCTACTCACGCTCACTTTTCGTTAATACTAATAAAAATAAATACTTATATATGTACATATTTTCGCCCACCCACTCGCTACAGGTTGATTGGCTTTAAGTCGAATCGCCCACTTGTTCCCATTCAACCGCAGCCAACTTCTTATTTGACGTGATTTCAATTTTTTGCTTTGTTTAAGCTGTCGCCAATATCCGACAGACATTCAACTGTACATAACTATGGTTTTTGGTTTATTGACAGCGATGATAATGGCTAACAACTACGCAAGTCATGGGGAAACATATCCATAAGTATATTTATGTTTGGTTGTGTATATATATATACATACATATGCATTTTTATATGTGTATTTAACAGTAAAATATGCATTAACACACATGTCACACAGCGACCACAATTTGTCGAAACTAGTTCAGCAGTTTTTATGTTGAGCAGGTACACAGTCTGCGGTTACAGACTGAGATTATAAATACATATATATGTATGTATATACCTTTGTACATATTTAGTTTGCTTTGGTTTGTTTATGGTACATGCATGCCGTTCATTGGCATGACTAATCTTTACTTTATCCACCTTAAAACGCTTACGCCGCTGCTACTGCCAGTGTAAAGCAATGTACATACATATTGTAACTGTCGTCCGCCCAACGCTTTTTACCGCCCAACTATTTTAGTCACCGCATTGTTATTGAAAATGAAAGTGCTTCATTGCTTGCTTTACTGCGGTAAAACGAAGTAAACACCGTTCAGATTGTTGTTTTGTTATTGTTGTTTGAGCTTTCGTCTTTACTTGTCAATGTCGTAAACCCAATTTTCGCTTGCGTACAAGGTTTTCTTGCAGTCATTAAGAAAAAAAAAAAAAAACAAATAAATTGTGAATTGTCGCTTTAATTTACACACAATTTAAATGCATTTTAAAGTCACTTTCGCATTTTGCATTTTAATTTTTAAATATTTCACTATATTTTCTACTTTAATTCGATATTTTATTATCAAAGCCATCATATTTAACTGCGCGGTTTCATTTTCGCTCTTCATTTGCAAAGGAAAATGTTTGTCTATCGTTGTCAAAATAACCGACAGGGAATTTAAATTTTAGTTGGCAACGCGGTTGTGTATATAGATCGGCACTGCGAGCTCATAACTGTAACCGACTACGAATTATAACTTTTTTGTGCATATATTTTCACTTATTTTATCTATTATTTACTTATTTTATTATTATTGTTATTTACTATTTTGTTGCATGCTTTCAATTTCTTTCTACTCACCACAATTAAATCGTTGTCACGACTCGTGGCGACGGTAGCGCCAAGCCACTGATAGGATTTTCGCTCGATAACGTCACCGAATGTGTTACGATGGTTTCCTGTAAGATATTTATGCAAATGACGTTAAAGATAAAAATCGAACATTTTTTCTTAATTATTGTACACATGAGTTTACATACATACATTGAAAGCATAAGCGCAATTAAGCTTTAAATGATGTAATTAAGAGTATTTAGTGAAAAAGAAGTGATTTTATACAAACGGGTTTCGAATCAAAGTGCTCTTGAGTGTATATTGATATGACACCTGTTAAAATTTAACGCTGAGTGCAAGCAATTTCACAAAAACAGAAATTTTGAAAAAAAAATCTATATATGGGTAAAATAAAATATGTATACATATATTTTGCCGGTGAATGGTATTTTTTCTATTTAATACTAATGGAAAATCAGAAAATCTTTCATCTAAAAATATCTCTTATTTTTCTTCTTTATTGGCATTGGCTTCGCTGGCGAGATTCCGATTCGCGCAATTTATCCCTTCGTTTCGCTGTTTGGCGCCAGTTGGAAATACCAACTGAAAACAGGTCGCTCTCCACCTGATCCTTTCAACGGAGTGGAGGTCATCCTCTGCTTTCACCAGCGGGTACTGCATTCAGACTACATGACCTAGCCAGCGTAGCCGCTGTCTCTTCATTCGCTGAACTATGTCAATATCATCGTATAGCTCGTACAGCTCATCGTCCCATCGTCTGCGGCATTCGTCGTTGACAATGGGCAAAGGACTGTGAATCGTTCGGAGTATTTTTCTCTCGAAGACTCCCAAAGCCGACTCATCAGATGTTGACATCGCCCATGACTCTGCTTCATATAGTAGGGCGGGTATGATGAGCGACTTGAAAAGTTTGGTTTTCGTTCGCCGAGAGAGGACTTTATTTTTCCATTGTCTACTCAGTCCAAAGTATCACCTGTTGGCAAGAGTGATTCTGCTTTGGATTTCAAGGCTAACATTATTATTGGTGTTGATGCTGATCCCTAGATAGACGAAATTATCTACGACCTCGAAGTTACGACTGTCAATAGTGACGTGGAAGCCAATTCGGGACTGCAATGACTGTTTGTTTGATAACAGGAGATATATCATCTTGTCCTCGTTCACTACCAGACCCACTCGCTTCGCTTCTTTATCAAACCTGGAGGAAGCAGAACTAACGGAAGTCAGAAAGTTGTTAGAAGGCCAATTACCCCCAATAATAAATGCGTCAGACCTCTTGGTCCAACTATGGAAGAGCATGCACTGGAATCCGGCAGGAAACACGAAAATCCTGTACAACCCTATTTCGAATGTACACATAAGTGTGAATATTTGTATACCGACAGCGCCCATATTAGAAATGAGCACACGGCGGCCTTCTGACTTTAACGCATGATCTCGCCCACATCAAAGAATTATCGGTAATCTTCCCATATGACGAAGGAATAAAGGGGTAGTGTATTTTTTTTTTCTTCAGTACACATATTTGTTATAGCTAACTTCGCCGTATTCTGGAAATACATCACAGAATTAATGGTTTGACTGTTTCGAGACGTAAAAGTGTTGATTCATTTAAAGGGGAGTTAAAAATTATGAATTCGTGAAGATTGGAAGAAAGTGAAATGCGTATTCCTATGGGTACATAAATCATTACTACTATCCCTTCCCAGTGGGAGTGTAGTTCCTCCCCGCCTCTAAATACCAGTATATATTCATAAAATCGGGGAATACTATCTCGCCACGGCTTTCTTGGTTGGAGAATGCCTGTACCTGTTCTTTATTTTAAGGGAGGGAATCAATTTTCGTCGTCTTCTAATAACCGATAGCGTGGCTGTACCTTGACCAGCTCTTAGGTTATCTTGAGTACTATCTTTTTTCTCTCTCTGGCGTCTTCATCCCTTTCGCGTGAAAGTTCTAGTCGCATGGCTTCTCCTCAGCCTAGCTGCTAAGGTCTGTGGTGTAGACGCAAAGATTACTGGGCGTCTATAAAAATATCCTTTTTTCGCCTGGAGATCTTTGTTGGATTTTACAATACGTTTCTGTTGCATTTGCTTGGTATATACTTATCTATTTTCATTTTAGATATATGTGTACGTCTGTTAAATACAATGACGAAAACTACAGCATAAGCAAGTGAAGCGAACTTTTCATAACTCAAACAGTTAATTTTTGCATGATTTAAATTTTACTTTTCTACTTTCCGTAAAAATAGCAAATAAATAATTTATGTATCCCGTTGGCAACGCGGTTGAATGACGCTGCCAATTAATATGGTAGACGTCAATTAGAAGAAAAATAATAACTTATTGTTGATTATTACAACTAAAATATAATATTATACATATGGTATATAGTTTAAAGTTTAAACATATTTTTATAAACAAGAGGGTGAATACAAGTGTGCAATTCCATTTATTGTGGAAATTGTGCAAATAAATATAAATCAGTGCAAGACACTTAGAACATCCACATATGATACATAAAAATATTTTGTGATTATCATACGTCAAGACTATGTAGCATTATTACCTTTCAAGCGTATAAAGCATTTACTTAATCCCTCTATATTTTATTGTATAAACGATAAATATGAAGACAGGAAGGAAGAGAAAATTGATGAGCAATCATTATAGGCCATGAAATCAGCGGAACTCAAAGAATAAAGGAAAAAAACTGCACACTTATGAATAATAAAGTGTTAAGCACTTCAATTTATTTAATTTCATTTTAATATTTTAAATAACAATACGCCTCTGCGCTTGCGCCAGCGTACTTCCTTTCCGATTTGGCGACAGTGCGAAAAATTAAATTAAGAAAAGAAAGAAAAAAAACAATTCATAAAATAATGCACTTGCAGGCGCAACTGTCATTTATTCGCCGTCATTACCGCGCTGTGCCTACGCGTCGCCATAATTTGCATTGTTTTTAACACAAAGCATAATCGGCAATTGGCAGTCGGCGATCAGCATGCCGGTGATTGCGATTCTTTGCACGTACTTTGCGTCATTGATGTCAACATGGTGTGCACACCTAATGCTCTGGTGCATCACAAGTACTTTTCGCTCCATTATGGATGTTAGGGATGTTGCGGCGATGAATTTGCCGGTAGCGGTCTGGTAGCGCGCTTAAACATGGTCCTTCGAGCTGATTGGCCGCGGTTGTGGCTATGGTGCGAGTCCTGGTCCGACAAAAAGCTGTACAAAACTATTTTCTTATAGTGGTACCAAGGGACGACCTCAGAAAAACAGAGAAGGCGGTCGGAAAGTATTTCTGACATGAAGAAAAGGCCCTTCATAAAAATCTTTCGGCCGTTCGGAGGCGGCTTAGCATAAACTTTAGGTCCTTCTATTTGTTGCGAACCACAAATTGGAGGAGGAGCTCGGCCGAAAATCATAACAAAGCGCCATATCGAGATACGCGCTCATAATTCTTGGAGCTAGCAGAAAACACGAAGATCCACAACAACCCTACTACATATGTATGTACGTATATATAAACACGAACATTTGCATACCGGCAGCGCCAATCTTAGACTGTCCGACAATGACCGCACGGCGGCATTATGACGTTAACGCATGATCTCGCCCATTCATCAAGCTTCACATTGCGCCGCTCATCCTTGGGCTGTCCATCGCCAACTTTTGTCTGCTTACAAACAAATATTAGTTAATATATACATGTTGTTGTAGATTTGCATATTATTTTTAAGTTACGGTAAATATTTATGTAAGTTTCCACATGGAAGTGCTGACATTGGACGCCAATGTATATGGCATATTAAGTACTTAAGTGCAACAAAAACAACAACAATAACCACACACTCAATAAAATGTAACAACAAACAGAGGAGGTGTGTTGAGCTCATTGATGCCATCATGCAACAGCTGAAAGTGAATTAGCGCACAACATTAAGTGCCCATGCAGCAGCTACTTAAGTCAAAAGCCGCATACCGCCTCAGCGGATGTGTCGGGATACGAGAATTTCATTAACACTTCGTCAGCTAACCAGGGTACTACATATACGTATATAGAACTCCCTGCTTCTATGCATATTAACTTGCTGTGCACGGCCAAGCAGACATCCAGCCCACCAGCCATTCAGCCACAGTAGAGTTAGAGTTTAAGCATCCACCACGCCGATTGCGAACATCTGTCGAGACACTTCCCAACTCTCCCGTCTCTGCCTTCTCGCTCCACTCTCAGTGCTCGCCTCGAGCCAAAACGCACGCTACACTTGAAGTCAATTCTGTTGCGTTTGCTGCTGAGAAACGCTGAAGCTGCAACTGCACGGGGCCCACCAAACTCTGCTCTGCCCGACCGCCTTGCGCGCGCTGTTCGCTAGTGCTTGCGCTGAGTGCAACTAATAAACATGAATTTGCATTTTTATGGCGGCTCTTAGTTGTACTTTGGCGGATTGGTGGATTGGCTTTTGCGCTGGCTTTCGTCGATTATGCGCTGATTGCGGTACAAAGTTATAGTAATGAACCACAAGCGGCAATCGGAGAAAAAGTCGAAAAAAATATGTAAAACAACAATGTTTGCTACAATAAAAATGGCTAATAATAGGGGAATAAGAAGAAGCAGAGAGTGGAGTTAGAGAGCAGTGAAATAGTTACAACTGCTTGCCGCTCGGTGTGAGTATATAAGGAGCTTTGTGCCAATGAATAAAAATGTGTAAATCCGCAGATGAATGCACTGCACGCCATTCGTTGGCGATTTACGATGCGAACGAACATTGCAAATATGCGGTTTATTTTTAATCGGCCGCCGTTAAATTTACAACATGCACAAAGCGGCACTGTGGCGCAAGACTCTCAGTTGTAAAACTCAAAATTAATTAAGATTTATTAACTCGACATGGAAGTGAGCTTTTGTTCGACAGAGGCTCGCCTATTCCATTCCGTGGTAAGGAGCCACCCAGATTGGGACTTCTGCGGCTCACTCGCTGGATAAGGAGGTTAGACCTCGTGCAAATGGTGTGCAGGATGCTTTTTGTTATGGTGATCAAGGCGTTATTCTGACAAGCTTGGAGCTTCTTTATCGGCATCTCGCTAGTCCGCAGTCTTCAAATCGGTTGAGAGTATAGATTGTTTCTTTTTTCTCCAGGTACTGCCTGCTGACGACTTCAGGATTTTCTCCTGCCATGAACTTTGGTTACAATCACAGTCGTATGCGGAGTATCAACGTGACTCCCAGTAACTTCGGGTTGATAACAACGTTGAGTGAAGTATTTGGTAGCAGCTAACTTTTGAAGAAATCCGGGCCGCAGACCAATATCGAGCAGTCATCGGCATAAGAGGCCAGGGAAACACGCTCTGGCAATGAAGATAGTATTGAAATGTATACTTTAAGCTATAGCGGAAAGAAGACACCTTCATATGGAACTCCTGGTTTAATTTTACTGAGTTCCGAATTGTGCTCTCGAAATTCCAACGATAACTTTGTACCACTTAGGTAATTCATGATCCACGTCTTCAACCTCGGTTGCCTGGTTAACTGTGTCGAAGGCTTTAGAAAAGTGCAGTGCTACCAAGAAATTTCACGGGTAGAGCCGATTTTGGTTAAAGCCAGGAGTTATCTGGGGGTTTACAGCATTCAGAACAGTTGTGGTGCTATGCACATTACGTAGGGCATGCTAATGTACTGCTCGGCTCTGCTGAAGGGAGCAGCAACACACTGATGTTCGATCTCATTTATGGAAATTCGATTCATCCGCAGAAGGTAACTGGAATCCCTCATTTATTTGCTCCGAAGCTCCGGAAGGAGGCTAATAATGGATGAATCTACAAAATCTGGATTCTAAAACACTAACAAGCAGAGGATACTTGTAGATAAATGCAATTCACAGCAAGATCTTTTAAATTCCATTAGGTAATCCCAAAACTCTATGAAGGGTCTACAAGAATTTCTTTAACTGAACTGAAGTGTAACAGTAAAGGTATGGCTAGTTTTGGATAGCTACACCTAATATTTTCTGTCGTTTCGTGGAGATTAAGATACTGCTGTTGTTCGGACCAATTCGATGTATAAGCAACTACAGCAAACGTACAACGCAATATGGAGTGAAAGCTCAACTTATACCTTAAAACCTTTCGTCGGCTCTCAGAGAAAAGAGAGAGAGAGAGAGAGTAGGTGACAGGACATGCAGGATGCAGGTGCTCTTCCTAAGTATATGATACAGAGAACCCGGAATTGGTTACTCGCCCCCTAAGTGAGCTCTTCCCGATCACACAATGGTATTGTCATCCTTTTGTGCTACCCCAAAAGGGGTGAAAGTACATTTTTTCAAACTCAAACGGATTCCACACCGACGAAGAAGAGCCCACTGTATAACACAGAGTCGCTTCAGCTCAATGAACGTCGTCACTTCCTCTGTCTGTAATGCTGTGATTTGCAGCGCATCTTGCCACCCGTACCGAGGTACCCAAACGTAGTCGGGCTTCCGTCTGTATATATTTGTATAACTCCGTCCGTCCAACCGTACAGAGGAACACAAAGTGTTGAAATTAAATTCTATCCATCCTCTTTCCCAAGGCTTGCGCTTGAAGTCACAACGCCAATCTATACAATACGAGTAAGCAGCGAAGAACTTAACAGCGCACAGCTCGGCGCGCCATAGACGTGTATCGACAAGATGTTCTGCATAAATTCTCTACGCACTTTATGCGAAAACTATGCAAATGCGTGCGCACGATGCACTCACAATGGTTGGTATGGCTTTTTAATGCAATTTTTGCATTTTTGTTTTCGCTTTTTGTTTTTTGTTCTTTTGTTCTTTTGTTTTTGCTTTTGGCAACGTGTGGCGGCACCCGCTTGGCTGAATCACTGCATTGCCACAAAGCGTATAATTTTATTTGCGCATCCGCTGTTTCAATTTATTTTCTTTTTCTCTTCAATTCACTTTTGTTGGTGGCTTACGTGGCTGGCAACAGCCGCACCTCGGCCGCAGCCACAAATTGGCGGTGGTGGTGGCGGCGGCGGCGGCCGTGTTGATGTTGAAAGAAGGCGGGTATGCAGCGTGTGAGCGTTGACAGGGCTGTTGTAAATTTAGTCGAAGAGAAGGTGGAAGTTCTTTCTGTCAGTAAGTAGCAAACATCTGCAGCCATTTGTTTCTGCCGAGCATCGCCTGCGCTACCAGTCCAGTCCATTAATGGTAATGTGCAACAAATCAGCAACGCTCGTGGCAATTTCACTGACTCTCCACTTTAGTGAATATGAATGCGAATTTATTTATGATTTACAAGAGTCGTTTGCCAAAGACTGAAGAATTCAGATGCATTCGGTCACACGCATACATAGACCTTTTGAGTGTATAAATGCAAAGCAACAAACTGGACGCGCGGCGCTGAATGAACTGCTGCTGTAAGCTACTTTCAACGACCAACAACCACAAAACCGCTCACCCCACCTTTGCGCGCAAGTGCGCCCAAACAACCGGGTCGCCGACCAACACCGCCAGCAGCCGAGTAATGTGTGAAATGTGTCGATACTCAGACGAAAACATTGAGATATGTTCAGGTTTTATTGGCATTTTACCTTTAGATATCGGAAATATGTAAGCAGATAAGTTTAAGCAGCTTCTTTGTTGTTTGTGTGGGCACATGGCTCGAGAGGAAAAAAGTCGTGGGCTTGAGCTCTGACACTGCACACGACACGCGGCTTCTGCGCCGCACGTCACCGCACGTCGTCGCCGCTCTAATACCGCGTGGGCTGCTATGGATTTTACTTGGCACTCTTGATTATATTTTTATTAGTGTAGAAATAACATAAATCAGTTGCCACCAAAGCAGATGGCATGCGGTCGTGCCACCAAACGTGCGACCGTAGCAAATGAAGATGAAAGCTTTCAGTCTTCATACTTTAAAAGATTTCTTCATTTGGTTTTGTACTTTTTTTTTTTTTTTTGTATTTTATTGCTCCCATTTTGTTGTCCAACTGCTACAATTATTTTTATAGTTGAACATTTATTATAAAGTGTCTTCATCAAAAGCAGCCATATATCAATACATACAAACAAACTCTCAAATGGCGTCCTCTCTTTGACATAATGTGGCCCGACTGCCACAAATGTTGATGAAGATGTCTTTGTCGCCGCCACCACCGCTGTCGCTACAGGTAAGTTGGCGTGAAAATATAAATTAGACTATTTTATTCTTTGCCCACAACGGCGTGGAGCGACTTTTCTGCTTTTCGAAAGCGGCAAAGATTGTTAGAGGTTGCCCAGCGAAACTTTTCTGTTGCTCTTCAACTTGCTCTTAAAGATTTCTACCTCGATAGATAGATAGATCATCCCCTCAACCGCGACCGTAAGTCTATTCTGCCCTCCGATTGATTCACATTACTTCCGTCGATCTTAAAGCACTTGGGAATCCAGGAGGCTAGAAGGGTTGATTGATTTAATGTGACTTTAATTCGGCTGTATGACTCCTAGATGTCTCAGTCTTCTTGTAGCTACGGCTACGCATTCAAACAGTATATGCACTGATATCTCTTGGGACGAAGGGCTCGGAGACGACATTGAGTCCTCTCGTCCCCTTTATTTAGACTCTTGACACATTCTCACACCATATACGATTTAATTGTACAATGAGATATCCACATCAGTGCTGCTTGGATGTCACTGAAAAATACCACGAGTTAATACGATCTATAGCACAGACTCTACTATGGGTCTCGTCTTAGGTCACTCATTGCGAGCTCTGCGAAAATTCAGACAACGTTGAACTTATACGAGTATTTATCAACAGAAAGTAAATATTTTCCTTAGTTGGTTGATTGAATTGGGATTTTTTTGAATCAAGCGGCAGCATCTAAGCCATTTAGTAGGGTCATTATGCTCACCCGGCTATGTAAACCAAGAATTTGCGAATAGTTCCCTCCATTTTACGTTAGGTCAAACCAAAAACACCACCTTTCATAATGCTCAAAATCCTTGGGAACTGGGAGCTACTTTAATGCCTTTCATTATGCTTTCCTATGATAGTTTGTTATTTTGCTCCTTAATCTTGCTCTCCCACATTTAGACGATTTTACGATTTTCCCATTAAAGCGGTTACCCACATAATATACGGAGAATTTTCTTTCAAACTGGCTATCATAACCATGCGTTTGACTCCAAGATTTCTTCTATTATAAAACACATTGGTAAAATCTTATCTGAGGGAGATATTTTTATTTTCATTGACCGGTATCAGTCATAAAAGCTCTGGGCTAGAATACAATACAAGTATACTATAAAATTGTACTGAACTTTTGCATTTTTCTTATGGAGATTTCTAAACAAGACAGATTATCTCTCTATTAGGTTCCTGGTTACATACCTTCTTCGTATAATTTTTTTTTCCTTTATTACAGACAATCTAGTCTGGGTTTGTTCCAAAGCTTAACTTGTTTCTAATTTAAGCAAACTTGACTGAGATAAATCGGAATAGGTCATATGACGTACATTCCCAGACCATAGAAAATATTACTAAAATAATAGAAGTATTGATAAATCACTGACAGTTAGAAATAATGCTGAAAAGTTTGTTGCTTCCTTCAGAACTAAACTTCAAAATCACAGAGCCGTTTTTCCGGATAGCCTTTGATAAATGGCAGAGGTTAAGATTTTAAAACAGCCGCGTGAAACGATTTTTCGATCCAGCTCCTGCTCCATTTCGTGATTTTGCGTCTTAATGTTTGTCCAATAAATGAGAAGACCTACATTTTATTCTGAGCCGCTTCCGTACGGACGATGGATTTTCATGAAGGGCTTTGATTTTCATGCTTGAAATATACTCTGAGTGCCGAGGGGAAACCATAATTAGAAAAATTTATTTTCTTTAATTTTGAATGTTGGTCGGACCAGTAGTCATTTTCACTTCTACTTTGATCTGACAGTAAAAGCTTTGAACACTCAAACCTGGGCACAATACTACCATGGACAACGCCGGTATAATAATTTTTTAACTTAAACAAAATTGCAAAAGTAATATTTTCAGTGTAGAAATTGCTTTCCAAACATAATTGTATTTTTTTTTTTCTTTATAGAAACAGTTTTATGTTGGAAAGTATGCCGGCCGATGAAATAAATGGCACCACTCATTTATTATTTCTTGAAGTTGGCTGCCGTGAACATATGTTTTCTTTTTTTCAAGAATATCATTTATATTATATTTATCTTTTGCGCTGGGTAATCAGCCATTGGTTGGAAGGCAACAATGTTTTGTTCATTTTTGAATAGAAAACATTGGGTATTTATGCATAGCTTAAATATATCTGAAATATCGTAAGTCCAATATCTAATTCCTAAGAAATACCAATGAGATTTTAATAATTTCTCAGCTTACAAAATCTAAAAGAATTGTTTCTTGTGTTCACTGGGTATTAAGGCATATTCTTATTTGTAGAACGTACTATCGACGCTCTAAAAGAAAAACAAAGAAGAACGATTTTTTATGTCTTGCCAAATTCTATGGTGGCGGCATGCAATCGGGTTCCTTTGTGATGGCGGCTAATTATATGCTTTAATAAAAAATTAAAAATATAGAAAGACGAATAATAAAATGCTTTAAAGTGGCATGAAAATCACAAAGGTAACATAATTTCCTTTTCGAACATCAAACGTTCTATGAAATGGTTGAGGTGTGATTTTTAGTGGAATGGACTTTTATGCTATTCAAGCATTAAATTAGTTTTTAATTATATGCGCATGAAGAGGACATACATATGTACATAAATTTCGGAATCATATGCACATACATATAATATAAATAGTGAGGGAGTAAAGCGACGCACTTGCAATGGCATCATAACCGTTGAAAGGAAATTAGTTATGAAGCACTTCGTTCTTAGCTTTTGTTAATACATACTTATGTTATTTCATTTATTAAAGCACAGATTACACAGAACATGCTTTAATTTTAAAGTATACCTATAACATACATGCACTTCCTTAATTCTTAACAAAAAAAAAATACTACACGCACCCTAGATATTTTCATATCAACTTTTTTTTTTTGTTATATATTCCATTTAGTAAATTTCTTATTAATTTTTTCCTCACTGTTTTCAGTTTAATTTCGTTTAATTTTTTCCGATTTTTTTTTCTTTGCCTCTTCGGTCACTTACTCACCTGAGGAATCAAATTTCACCAAATTGCAATCACCATCATTCATGCCACACTGGAAGACGGCACCCGCTTCTACCACACCCTGTTGGTATGAGGAGGTATCGAATTTAGGAGCGCCGACAATTAAACTGTAACGAAAAATAATTAAAAAACAAAAAGAAGAGAAATTAAAAATTGTCTTGAATTCAGTAAGTGACACATAAGCATAATAGTATATAGTTTATATATGTATGTATATATTATTAAATTATGCATTTATGCTTGATCAAGTTTAAATAATTGTATGTATGTATATTTAGTTAATCACAACTATAGCGCCGACCTTAAAGTTATTGACCTTTGCTAATAACAAACTGATATTTATTAAAATGAATTTGATACTTTACTTTTTGCGCAAACAAATATACAAAAAATTTGTCACGTTAGTTTGTATGTATGCATCAAGTAATTTTACTGCTTTCATTTTATAATATATTATGTTTTACATAATTTATATTTTAATGTATTTATTTATTTCCTTCCTAGTTCCATTATTTTCTTTATTTTTGTCAATTATAATTTTTTAATTCTTTAGTTTATTTAAATTTATTTTATATTACATTTTTAATTTGTTTTATTTTATCTTTTTGTTTTATTTTATTTTACTTTGTTTTATTTTATTTTATTTTATTTTATTTTATTTTATTTTATTTTATTTTATTTTATTGTATTTTATTTTATTTTATTTTATTTTATTTTATTTTATTTTATTTTATTTTATTTTATTTTATTTTATTTTATTTTATTTTATTTTATTTTATTTTATTTTATTTTATTTTATTTTATTTTATTTTATTTTATTTTATTTTATTTTATTTTATTTTATTTTATTTTATTTTATTTTATTTTATTTTATTTAATTTTATTTAATTTTATTTTATTTTATTTTATTTTATTTTAATTTATTTTATTTTATTTTATTTTATTTTATTTTTTTATTTTATTTTATTTTATTTTATTTTATTTTATTTTATTTTATTTTATTTTATTTTATTTTATTTTATTTTATTTTATTTTATTTTATTTTATTTTATTTTATTTTATTTTATTTTATTTTATTTTATTTTATTTTATTTTATTTATTTTATTTTATTTTATTTTATTTTATTTTATTTTATTTTATTTTATTTTATTTTATTTTATTTTATTTCATTTTATTTTATTTTATTTTATTTTATTTTATTTTATTTTATTTTATTTTATTTTATTTTATTTTATTCTATTTTATTTTATTTTATTTTATTTTATTCTATTTTATTTTATTTAATTTTATTTTATTTTATTTTATTTTATTTTATTTTATTTTATTTTATTTTATTTTATTTTATATAATTTAATTAAGTTAATTTTATCTAATTCTACTTTATTTTAAATAAATTACTATAATTTAATTTGGTTTAATTTTATTTTATTTTATGTAATTATATTTTTTTTTAATATTTATTTTTTTATTTTATTTTACCTTAATTTATTTTGTTTAATTTTTATTTTTATTTGTCATTTTATTTTTTGATTTTATAATATTTTTTTAAATTTGTTTTTTTATTTCATTTTTGTATTTGTTACAATATCTTGCTTTTGAATATACCAATCAGTATTTTGAGCAATCATTGCTTTATAAAAAAAAATTATTTCCGATAAAAATTCATTTATCAGAATTAAGTTATGACAGCTCAATTCCGAGAGACCTCATTTGCGGTTTTGCGAAATCTGAATTTTACATATGTATACATATATACAGGGTCCGCCATCTAACATTTTTTTTTTTTTGAACTAGTGGTTATTTTGAGTGTGGTAACACTGATGTTACATCTGATTTGACAGAAAGTTAGTTTTTATCCTTCCGCTGAACGAAAATGGTTGTGCATATGATTGAGGAATGGGCAGATGAGCGCTTGGCCGAAGACCCGGAATTTTACCAAAAAATCATCTTTTCCGACGAAGCTCATTTCCATCTTGGCGGCTACGTCAATAAACAAAATTGTCGTATTTGGGGGACGGAAAACCCGCACGTGATCGAAGATGCCAATGCATCCTCAAAGAGTTACTGTTTGGTGCGGATTTTGGGCCGGCGGCATCATTGGCCCATTCTTCGAAAATGCGGCTGGAGCCGCCGTTTACGGTCAATGGCGAACGCTACCGCGCCATGTTAACGGATTGGTTCTTCCCGGAAATCGAAGAGGAGGACTTGGACAACATTTGTTTCCAGCAAGACGGCACTCCGTGCCACACAGCCAACGTTACGATCGATCTTGTGCGCACTGTTTTAAAAAAAAAAAGTTACGTGGCGGACCCTGTACATACATACTCTTCATACGCTAAAGTTCAGTTCACGCAAGCATATTTACTTCCTTTTGCAAATTTTCGCATTGCATCTCTGCATGCCCTGGGCAGACACGCACAAACAATTGGCGTTGACGTTTTCAATTGGACTGGAGTAATTCATCAGACGCTCTTAATTCTTCATCAGCTGTCACAAACAGTTGCCGCCAATAAAGACAAAGCAACGACGGGGGAGGCGACAAGCTCAAGATGTCAGGGGCGGAAAGTCGGAAAGTCGGCGGAAGCCAGAAAGGGCAGAATTATGCTTTCATACACATACATACATACATGTGTACGTATAGTGTTTGATTACATAAAATCCCGATTAGAGTTGCAAACGCCCTCATCTCAATTCAATACTTCAAATGGGAACAAAAAGTTTGTTATTGTATTGTTTTTGTAGCACAGCATGTTGCCTGCTGCCGATTTCCACTTCCGCATTCACTTGTCTGGCAATGCATGCTGTCAATAAATGAGTGAGTGAGTGACTGAGTGCATAAATAAAATATGATTAAGTGAATGAAGAAGAAGAAGAAAGCGTAGTACCATAAATCCCTTTCAATTAGAAATTTCAAATGTTTACTTTGCAGCATCACATGGGAATATGCAATAGTAGGAGGAGAGAGAAAACAAAACATATTTTTATACTTGGCAATCACCCCTGCGATGCACTGACTTTTGGTTATATCAATACCCATAAGTCGATGTAAGTATAATCTCAAGTATAATTTTAATCCGGCATAAAATTAAATGTATATATAAAGGGCGAGCAGCAATCGCAAGCGATTTGGTTGCAATGTCAAGGCCAGACTTGATTAACTGACCTCGGCAGCATGCCGAAATGCATTATTATTGCCTTGTTGACTGGCAATAGCGTCTGGGGATGACCGCACCTCACAACTATAATGATTTGAAAATTTCGTGGTTATTGAATTTCAATTCGCTTCGTTGCTGTCTCAGAGCTAAACTGGCTGTAAATGTAAGCAGAACTACTAGACTGAGGGCGGCAGCTGTTTGTTATTGTGAAGTGACCGTCTAATAAGTTTGCCGAAAATTATGACAAGTCAGGCGATTGAAGAAAATTTGTAGATACGTACATGTATACAATACAACATCCATCACACCCCTTATTAGAGCTAAGATATGACTTTTTGGGGGACTATGTTGATGGTCGCAATGCCGAGTGGTTAGAAGTACGTACTAGTATGCGTTAGGGTATAGCTTCAAGTTCCGGCCCGATCAACATCTAAAGTAATAGAAAATTTATTTAACTCTCCGATTGCTTTTCTAAACTGAAGTATCAAGCTTTGCAAAAAAAGTCCATCAGACATTCACAGGTGGCTCAGACCTCAAGATTTTGTTCAAACATTTTCCAACAGCTCCAGCATTTGACCAACATATATTTGTACACTCGTTTGTTACTCATTGCTCGAAAAATTCGAGCTTTTTCGAGTATTCTCGAGTATTTTGAACAAAAAAATTGATTTATTCTCAGAACTTTTCTCTCTAATTTTAAAGTTATTTATGCAAAGTGTAACTCATTGAAATACTAAAGGAATTTTGACAGACGAACTTCAAAATTGAAAAATAAATTGAGTAGTTGAGCACCGAACGATACCCGCATATCCAGAGATCTAGTAAATACAAGCATTTGTTGGAATAATGTTAATATACCTACCATAAATTGGAGATGGCCGAAAATCGCTTCAGCGGTTACAAAATGGGTATATTTTTCATTATTATTATGTAAGTTATTTTATTACATTTTTCTATATTTTATTTTGTTTTATTTAATTTTTGTTTATTTTATTTTTGTTTTAGTTTTAGTTTCATTTAATTTTAATTTAGTTTAATTTTTTTATTTTACTTAATTTTTTTTGTTTTGTTTTATATTTTCCTATTTTATTTTATTTTTTTATTCTTTATCATATTATATACTTAGTTTATTTTATTAAATTTTATTATATTTGATTTTATTATGTTTTATTAACTTTTATTTTTTATTATATTTAATTTTTTGTTATTTCAATTATGGTTTGATTTACAATTTTTGGAACTTTATTTTATTTTTTTCTATTTTATTTTATTCTTTCCTATTTTATTTTATTTTTTTATTCTTTATCTTATTGGTTTGTTAAATATTATTATATTTTATTTTACTTTATTATGTTTTATTAAATTTTATTTTTTACTATATTTAATTTTTTGTTATTTCAATTATGGTTTGATTTACAATTTTTGGAACTTTATCTTATTTTTTCTGACATCTGTTAAATTACTTAGAAATTAAGATGATTCAAAATATTTAATTGATTGATCTTTTTTAAGCGTTTGACACCCGCTGAGTTCACACATTGCGTCATAGCAACCAATGATTCATCAACTGATTTTTTTATGTGAGAAAAAAATTTAGATAAACAAAAAAGAAACAAAATTGGCACCATCTATATTCTTCAGGTTTTGTTTATTTTATTTACATTTAATTTATAAGAGCACTGAGACATTTGGCAACAAGTGCTAGGAAATACTATGTATATGCCAAACCTTGGCTGTTATATATTCTTTTCGCTTTTACATACAATATTAAGCACCAAACAGATTTAAAAAATATATATTGTATTTGTATGTAGATATGAAAAAATATCGCATAATTTAAATTTTGTCGCACAGCCAATTCTATGGATATATGTACTATATAAATATTTAGTTGTCATTTTTTATTCTAATTTTTTAGACAATAAATTAACTTAAAAACAATATTGGTTATCAGCAGAAAAGCTGTTAAAATTATGCTCAAATTATATAACATCTTATGATTTCATCGAACAACAAACCTTAAAGAAAATATCATACCAAAAAAGACTTGGTCGAAAAACAGCAGTTGGCAACGCCAAACCCTCACCAAAAAATTGTATGTCATAATAACAGCTGTTTAAATAATTATTTTTATTCGTTGATATGCATATATTTGCATATTACTCATAACCAATTGATCGTAGACAAAAAAATTATCTATATATTTTATTTGGTGTTTATTTGTATATCGAATTTGACGTCATTTTTACAACTCTCATTCGATTTTCGTGGTAGCCAGTGGTGATTTGTTAATGATCTCATAAATATGAAGTCATTAGAAGACAGTGAAGCCAACAGCTGCCCGCAAACAAATAATGAATAATAAATGCAAATAAAAGTAAAACTATGGGTAATAAAGACAAATGTTTAAATTATTAATAGTTGCATTTATATACATATGTATGTACATAGCTAACCAATTTTTCATCTTAAAATTGCAAGTAATAATAGCAAAATTTTGAGAATACATTACGAATGCCACGTGCCGAAATGATTATATCCATCTATAAAAATATATTTTAAAGTTATTAAATTTCAATCACCTATGTACATCTAAAAAATTATTGTTTGTTATTTGTGCTTAACAAAAATATATTCAAAGTATTCACTTAAATGAAAATAAAATAAGTTAAAAATTCATTATAATATACAAATATTTATTTACTTTTTAAAAAATACATATGTTTGTATGAATACATATGTATGTATGTATATGTATAATCATAATTTCATGCAGTGGTGATTGCCTTGTCTATTTCCTCTCGGTAAATATCTCTCAAATACCTTTTCATGAGCTTAAAATGCATAAATTGCAAATTTGTCAATATTTAACTATTTAAATAAAAAAACCAAATTTTTTACAATCGATTGTTAAACTCTTTGTTCTCATATTTACTCAAAACACCTCACAAAGTTTAAAAAATCTGTTTGCAAATATTTTTAACACAATAAATATTTGCATAAAACATAAAGGATACTAATGAAGTTATTATAAAAATGTGTTTAAGTGAATTCCAGTGCTAATTTTTATTTTTTGTGTGTTAAATTGTTGCAAATAATAATTTGTTATTATTATTAAAATATAATATATTATTTTATATAAATTATTAAACTTAGATTTATTTAATTTCTTGAAAAATAAAATTAATCACAAAACTTTTACCAAGTTTTTAAATAAATATTCTAAAAACTTTTCACGTTTTAAATTAATTATTTTTTTATAATTAATATACTCAAATATTTTTAATATTAAATCGGTTAATAATTTTTTTCTGTTTCCAACAAATATCTAAAAAATAGAGTTAAAACTAAAACTCCCTTAAATTATTTAATTCATTTACATTCCTTGTCTATCATTTTAAATTAAGTAATTTTTATATTCAATTTAACGATCGTTTATTGAATATCGCAGCACAGTGATGTGTTGTATTTTACGCACGTTCTCTTTCAAAACACTTCGCTTTCATTGTTCTCGCTATCAATACCAACTAAATTACAACTATTAATTTTACTTTTCATTGTTCGTTTTAAAAATAATTAACTTGTAAAATGTGACGCCTACAACAACCACCTTCTCTATTATGCAATGCATGTTTTGGTATTGTTTTTCTTTTTTTTTACAATGCAAAAATTCAAAACCAATCAAATTGAAACTATAAAATGAACAATGTGTGTGGAATCTTTTGAATTCAGTAGTTAAAGGCATTTATTGCTTGGAGAATATAAACGACCCAGTAGGAAAAATGTTCTATCATTTAATAAGTGAGTGAGAAAAAGGTGTCAACATTTTTATATTTTGGCGTTTATAAACATAAATTATGTTTTAAATTTAGTACAAATTAGTACAAATAATTTTTTTAAGGATTTTCAAAATTCAATGCAATTAAAGTTCATTAATGTATTCGGAAATTCTTAAACAAAAATTTTACTCCAGACCCTTTTCTAATCATCAATACATTTTATGCTTTTTTACTATGAAACATATGAGAGAATATTTAAAAATATTTATGTATAAATGCCACTACTTTAACTGTTAGACACCAACCATGCACTCCACCGGTAGTTATGCTCACTTTGTTACGCTGTTCTTTTGATATCGTTTGCGCTCACCAAGCGTGACGCGAGGGACGCAACAACATTTAAAATATTAAATGTACCCAACGGACGCGCACAACTTACAACCAGACAGACAGAAAGACAGACAGACAAACCAGACAGTCATTGTTCTAGTGCTGTGATCCCATACATGTGCTCGACATCCGTTCACGAATAAATGTGCCATGAATGGAAACACTCAAAAGCAAAAATTGAAAAACAGAAGAAGAAAAATTAAAAAAAAAAATTTAAAATAATAATACAAAATAACAAAAACTTTACAACCAAAAACCACGAAGAAAGCAAAAAAGGGGACTCACTACAAACATACCTATTTAGTAGAAACTATGAATAATGATGAATTTCACTATATATTTATTAAGAATGTTTAACGAGCGAAAGGACATAAAAATAGATAAAAGTAGGGGCACATGTGGTAGCGTACTTATGAGTAGTTTACGGGTGCATACTCGTATGTACATATGTACCATATATAAAAATACTTTGTAAATTTTTAATGTAATAGTATTTATGTATGTACGTATTCCTATATCTACTCGTGTACTGCTGATGGCAAAAATATTACATTTCACTCGTACTTTTTTTTGGCATAATTATTTTCTACTACTTTTGCATATTAATTATGAAAATATTATATTTTTGGAGATATTCTTATATGGATATTCTTATGTGGAAAATGAGTGGTATGGGTAAGTGAAATTTTTAGTCTGAAAAGTCAATGGATTTATCAAAGAAAAGTGTAATTAAAAATAGGTGGCAATAAATTTGGTTATGATATTTAAAATTTAGATGTACTTAAGTACTAAATAAAATTGGATAATATTTGTAAAGATTCGAAATTCAGTGGTTTTGAAAATCCAAAATATCACAAGAAAAAGAATTAGAAATAACAGCTTTCTTCTACCATGCCGAAGTTTTTATTCCTTTCATTATCATTATTCATATCTGAAAAATTAGTATGAGACATACATATAAATAACGCCATCTATTGGAAAAATAATGGATTACTTTTTACTACACCATATTTAATAGGAGTTTTTTTTAGTGGTTTGGTTCTCAGAGAGGCAATACTTTTTTCGTAGTTCGGCCTTTGTGACAGCAGATACTTGATTTATACATAATTCGATTCGCCATATTATAATAAACGGAATCCGAAGTAACGTGTGCGAATCGTGCAAATTTATTATCATAGAAAAGATTCGGTTGGCACGCCACATAACGCGTTGCGTTCAATATTCGATCGACATAATCGTCCAGTCGGTAATTCGAGCAACCATGGACCTGTTTCGCACCACGTTTACAGCTAGTGGACAATGCGCATCATCAGAGATGTCGTATCGTGCATACCGAAGACGCTATCGTTGTTGTAAAGCAGAGTATCGAAGAAGAATCAAATGATTCCATGCGCCATCTCGCGTCCCAATTGGAGTTGTGCCCATTTACCTAATGGAAGATTTTACGAAAGGATCTTGGTTTGTGGCTTTGCAAAACCAATTCGTGCAAGAATTAAAGTAGAACCACAATGAAGTACGACTCACGTTCGGTGAATGAATCCAAAAAGAGATGGCAACCGATCCTGATTTTCAAAAGAAAATTTTGTTCAGCGATGAAGCTCACTTTTGGTTGAACGCGGTGAATTATCGCAATTTGGTGCGATGATAATCCACAAGCCATTATTCAGACGACCTTAAATCCTCAAAAAGTCATTATAATTAAGCCAGTCATAATGTTATATTCAATGGGGCACACTATAGAACCATGATTAATGACTTTTTGTGCCTGAATTAAAGGATGCTGATGTGGACGGGCTTCGGTTCCCGTAAAACGACGGCGCTACTTGCCACATCGTCAACGAAACAATCAAATAACTGAAGGAAGCTTTTGGATATGATATTATTTCGCATGGTTGGCCGTGACATCTTAGATCGGGCGAATTAACACTACTGGTCTATTTTTGGTGAGGTTATCTATAGTCACTTGTCTAAGCAGATGAGCTTGGAACGATTGATCTCTGAGCAGAAAATATTCGGCCCGTTATTGCTGACATACAGCCCCAGTTGCTACAAAAAGCAGTCAAAAATTGCATCTCTCCTTTAAAATCTATCTACCATATACGTATTTTGTATGGTCGGGATTTTTTTTTATTGTCTATTACATGTCGTTTTGGCTGATAGAATGGACGCCGCAGTCACTGTGTTGGGCTAGACCTCAGACAACCCAGGCCACAAGCACATTATAGGCCACGAAATAGCTAAAGATATTGCCAAAATGCCATCCATCTTGCTAGCTAACCAGTACGGGAAATACAAAAGTTGCTGAAATCGATCTAAAATGAAATTTCCGAAGGAGCTGATGCCAAATCAAGGTGAGATAGAACTAATTAGTGACATGCAAAACTTCAAAGTTTATGGACGTAAGTACTGCAAGATATTTATTGGCCTAAGACATTTATTGGAATTAAGAACACTTATAAGAAGTGAGGTGAGGAAGATAGGAGTGTCACGTTAGATCCCTTCAATTTTTTTTTGTACGACCTTAGCTGGATCTCGCCTTAGATATCCCTTAGCTTTGCATCTCACACGACTAGAGGAGGCTGCAAAATTGCATATTAAAGCTCCTTTGACGTTAGCCGAAAAGCGTTGACATCCTGCGACTACTGCGACTACTTTCGATTGCTATAAAACGGACCTTCATTCGTGTTACAAATAACCAAGGGGTCCACAGCCGGCTGGGTTTGTTACTGGCCATGAAATCTAATAGAGGACATTCATTTCACGAAATAAAAGGACGAAGAACCGTTTTTTTTTCTAAATATTTTAAACAATTTTTCTTTTTCTGAGTTTAGATCTTTTTACTATTTAAATATTCCACTGATATAAAAATTCATTATTCTTGACGCATCCAATGAAAATATAACCTAAAAATAGATGGATGTAAAACATAAATATAGAGTTTCACAAAACATGCACAACACGTTTGAGGCACTCTAAAGCGACCAGCAAGAAGCACAGGGATATATGTACATATGCACTTATGTAAGTATGTATGTACATGTTTCAAAATAAAAGCGAACCCACTAAGCATGTATGTAAGGCACTACACGTGTGCGCCTACAAGCGCCTTCCAATTGCAATATAATTAAATTTTACGACTTGTACAAGAGCACACAAGGCTCACGAGTGAGTGCGCGCGCATGCGCTGAAGGCATATTGAAAATATGTAAATTTACATACTATACTCATAAATGTATGTACTCACATGCTAGCATGTATACTTTTCTATTAACTACACTCATTCACAATTCACAACTCACGCCCATATGTTTGACAGGCATTTCGGTCCGACGGCGACAATTCGCCTCCAGAGCAAAAGGTTCTCGCACTCAAATTGGAAATGCAATTTTTTTGTTTTTGTTCGAATTTGAAGTGCATTTCCCGGTACAGACATGTGTGTGTGTATGTGTGTATGTGGGTGTGTGTGCTTATGAGCTGCCGCTAGTATTTTGTTGTCTTAGGTTGCAGGCGTTGTTCGAGTGTTGAGCGCCTAAAAACATTACTTTTGCTCATTTATTTGACTTCACACATGTAAATACTCATATGTTTGTATGTATATATGTATGTTTGTGCGTTTGCCCTCAACCATGTGTGCATTTCCTTGACATTCAATGTCATTGTTGTTGTGTTTGTTGACTTCACGCACACAGCAGGCCCTCGAATTTCATTGTTTCCATCTTTTTTTCTTTTTCTTTTTTTTTTTTTTGGTGGCTCTCATAGCAGCGACTGCTCCCCACATTGCCAGCACAATTTGTCTGTCTGTTCGTTGGTCTATCAATCGAGTTGTCGATTGCGGCTCTGTCTATCTTTGTTGCGTTTTACGAAATAACACCTTTCTCTGTGTTCTATGAAATTTCATTTTCATCATTTAGTCACTTCCGCATGCGTCTCGAACTAATATCGAGTAGTGGTGGTGGTGGTGGTGTGTGTTCCAGCGAAGAATAAAAGTGATATTATCTATTCTGCTGCTATTAAATGGGCACATTCAGCTGTGGTTATGTGTTTACCAAAGCATTTTTGTGCGTGTACTTGTAGATGGTTCTATAGGATTCCCCCTCAAAGGTGTTTGTGTGATAAAAATCTTCGGTGTGCGCTATTCTAAGCTTAGACTTAACGTAGAAGTCAATTTCAAAGGTTTAAGGATGCCACTCTCCCTGCTTGGATTAGTTCGAAGACACGGAACAAGCCAGTTTCGATACGAGTATCCCTAAAACCTCTCAATGGCTGCAATTTGACGGAGATAATTTGATAAATATAAATTCAAGAAAGCTCGCCAGAGCCCATCGCGTGAAAAGAACACAGATTTCTACCATTATAACGAGTTCGTGGTGGTTGGTGACCTAAGTAAGCTGATGCCCAGCAATCTTCAACTTAATCTGAGCAGGGTTACTATCTAATGCGTGTCTTTAAAGTGAAATGAAGAATGTGGTGATTGCCATGCGGGACGCAAGTCAGAGACCTGCATCTAATGTCCGTGAACCTCATTATTTGACTTTCAATAAACTTCATTGAAGCATGACTTATACCCTGTCTTATCCTTGCATCAGATGTCCCACTAATCAGAGAAATCGGAATCAACATTGAAATTGTATATTGTGAACAAACAAAAGAAGTAGCCTTGGATATCGAAATAGAAATATTAGAAGAAGGCAGAGCTCAGTACACAATGAACATGAGCTCTAATTATCGCGAGCTCCATCGGAAAAAAAGGTTTTAAAGTCTGAAGTTTTGTCTCTCAACTGTTAAGCCGTAAGACGCTGTATGACTTCGGTAACAGAAGTTAATATAACATAGAATCTACTCCTTACGGTCTTCTTAAACTTAAGAGAAAAGCGAGTTGGATTTATGATGAAGTTTCCAATGCACAACAGGGTTAATACCACGGGATGAACTGCACGTTAGGTAAAGAATGAGTTGTTTAGAGTAGACTTGCTTCAAGATGGTGCTCCGTAGAGCTAAATTTTTTTTTACCAGCCCAAAAGTGTCATAGCAAAAAAGTATGGCCAATATCGGTGCGAAGATCCAACATCTCGAAACAGATAGTACAGCTTCCTTCAAGACGTTGTGTAAACATTTTTTGTGAAAGATCTTATCTTTATTCATAATTTCAATAACTGAAGAGGTAGGGGATATCAGTTGAGAATCCTCCTCCTCTCCTTTCCACATCTGTTGGTCTGGTTTGGACAACAAATCTCCGGGTGGCACTTGGCGCTTGTTCTCAACGGTCGTGGAAAAAGCAATCTTATAAGAGAACTGTATTTACTCTCCGCTATACTCTCTTTCCTTCCCTCGTAGGCACCTTTGAGTTCTACATATGTATGTGTGTTTGTGTGTTATGTATACTGCTACAGGTCACATTCCCATAACCCTGGTCAGCGCTACACTTGAGTGCGTATAAACTCCCTTAAAGAGGCAGTGTAGTTACTGATGTTTGCATGTATGTATATGTATGTATATATAAGAATACATCCCAAAAGGTAACGCTTTAATGGTAGGCACGTCCCATTGACATACTGTCTGTCTATTGCCTTTCAAAACCGCGATAATATCTATTGGCAAACGAAATTAATATTTGATTGTGTTGCGGTTGTGGCCGCAGAGGTGTTTTCTAATTACACACACAAACAAAGGGAGAGGTATGAATGGGACATATGAATTTCGGTAATTGTAAAGATCTGGGGGAGTTTTTGGTTGCGCTTCCTCTTTGCGGTCATTTCCACACTTTTTTCCACTATTTTTTGTTTGGCTCAATCGAAATTCGGCGAATGCAGAGAGGAAAAACATTAAAACAACTAAATTTACGGTGCAATATCAGCCCGCAAAGGTAGACTCGACTCATTGACAATTCACAAAGGCACTCATAGATAAGCGAAATAGTATATTTAGTTGTACAAATTTATTTACAAACCCATTTTATTGCTTACCCACGGATAATATATGTACAATATGTGCATACATACACGTACATACAGACAAACATCTGTGTGGCATATAATTTTTTCATGCAACTGATCGGTGCTGCAACAATTGCAACAGTTGCATTGCCACAAATGGTTCGTATCCGTTACAACTTCAACAATCGCCGTTGCTCTTGCCATAACTACTCGCCTGCCTGCCTGCCTGCCTACCTACTTGGCTGTCTTGAGTGGAGACCTCATATAGCTGACACAGAAATTGTAAAAAAATGGCAAATCCTATATTGCAACAAAGCTCATCTTCTCTTATTTATAAACATTAATATGTGTATGTGTGTGTGTGTGTGTGTGTTTGTGTAGTCAACAAGTCTGTCGACGATAATTTGCTAGTCGTTGACAAAAATGGTAAACACGCATCATCGGCAAGCAACAGAAGTAACATTATCACCACCAGCGAATACAATGAAGTAGTCAAGGAAGGTGTCAGTTGTTTTGTTCGATTGTCTCTATACATGTATGTGTGTATGTATCTATGTATATTTGGCTCTGTAACAAGCTCATGTAATATGTATGCCGCCAACAAACCGATTAACTGCAGCAGCGACAAAAGCCAGCAAGTAGTTACAAGAAGTAATGTCGCACAGTGGTGTTGAATGGGTTCAAATGAGGACGCAAAGGTATCCGCTAAGTAGATGAGTTTAGATTACATTACTTCGGCTGGCTGCTATGTCTTCTGGTCTGGTTCTTTATATCGCCATATGGTTGTTCAGTTTAATTTGAGGTTAAGTCGGTCGTTGTAAAGATCTCGTCATTTGGGAAGTCAAGGCGTTCTGAGCAATTAAGGAGCGACCTTGATACACAGTTTACAGAGTTCTTCTAGTCCTCTGAACAGTGAAGCTACTAAATAACTAAGACGTCTAGATGTCTTTTTTCCAACAAATGGAGGGCTCCTAAATAACTAAAGCGTGTTCTTGATTAGCATAGGATTCAAAGTCTTGAACTATCCCAAGTTATCTTGGATCTCTCAAGGCAGCTCGAGCTCTTCGCCTACTGTACGAGTAGATGGTGCTATGAAACTTAAGTCTGTTGTAGTATCTAAGCAACCTAGGTGCCTGTTAGCGACTTGAGAATTTTATTGAATGTCACTTCCTGTATCCTTAGGCTAATAACAGTCAATAATTTTGACGTCATCGATTTTGAAATTCAATTTGTTTTTGTTAAATTTAAAAATACCAAATCCTTTGCAATTACTTTATTAGTCTTCCTTTCAAATTTTAGAACGACTGGCCACAATGGAGACCAGAGAACGCAAGATAGCTGAGGATAGGTCAGACAAAATTCCACCAACAACGCAAATAGAAATTCGCCATGTGATTTTCTTCGGGCTTCGGCGTAATTTACAGCCAATACAAATATACAGTGAATACCTGAATTGCATATGGAACGATTGCACCGTCTTTAACGACTATTTCTAATTGGTTCCTAAGATTCCAGATCGGACATTTTTCCGTAGATGACAAGCCTCGAGAAGGTCGACCAAAATCTTCCACTGATGATGTAATGATCTAGAAACCAAACATCAGTCCATGGTATGGAGCCCAACAGGAGCAAACCCTCCCGTAAAATCTAAGCAACAAAAATCTAAGCAGCAAAAGTAATGATGTCAGTTTACTAAAACCGTAGCTGCTATTCCACTAGAAAAGGGTCAGACGGAAACTGCAAAATGATACACCGAAGAGTGCTTACCAAAAGTTTTCAAAAATTTGTTGGAAAACAGGAAGAAAGAGGATTTGCGGCGCTAGTATATTACATACATATAGAAACAGAATATAATTTATTTGTTTTAAGAGAACATGATTATCCGAATATGTAAATTCAACAAAATAATTTTTCAATTTAATTTTAATACGGATTATTTTATGTTTCTTTAATTTTTTCATTTAAACTTTAAATCCATATATATATTTGTTTAATTTCTTTCAATTATAACCTTCTAAAACAACTCAAGTTTTGTGGCTTAACGAAAAATTTTGCCACATTCTTTGTTTACATACATTTCACGGTGGTGCAACAACAATGACAACACAACTCAAACCGTCAACTGGTGGTTTACCCATACTCGTATTGCACAACACATATCGATTGAATCGCGTATTTATTGTTTCTTCTTCTAGTGTTATTTGCAAACAAAGCCATAGAAGCCAATGATTGCCGATCACAAAGTGAACGATCGAAAGATTTGTCAAAGCTAAGGCGAGCAGGAATAATAAAACAAACAATTCTCGAATGGTATCATCATCAACACGCCAAGCACAAGCAAGGCAATCAAAAGCCATGCTGCAAAAGTAGTTGGCAACGCAGCGCTGTGACAGTTGGTTGTGGTACTACACACGTACATACATACGTATGAATGTTGACAATTGTTTGTTTGGTTAGCATCGAGCCGCTTATGTGCACACATTTTTGGCTGCTTAAGGAAACTTGGGCTGAATGGGCAGTAACAAAGCGGATTTCAAGCTGACCGTAGAATATGCCAAATGACCGCAGATTGTTCGTCGCTCGCAAATGGCAACAACTAGACGGCGACAACGACAACGACGACGACGACACCAAAAGCCAATAAATTCTATGGAGCAACAAGTGGCGCGCGCCTGGTGTGACCGTCTAGATCCTCTACAAACATACATATACAGTGTTGTCATTATGTGTGTTTCCATAAATATGGCTCAATCGTCGACGACTAGTTGTGAAAGCCGAAAATAAAAATTATAGAGTGTTCAAGGCTTAAAAATACCTACATACATATTTGCCGCGGCGTAGATTTTTATGGTCACAAACGACAACGAATTGGGTGAGTTACTTTTCTATTGATCTTGACCAAATAATATAGCCAAGTTTGCTTGTATGTACATACATACGTATGCCCCAAATTCGCTTGAATCATATAACTGCATTCTCACTGAACTCAACCCGACTGAATGTGCAGTGAACTGCGAGCTAAACTGAACTGTATTGAGCTGAACTGTTTAACCTTAAAAGTAGCTGTTTTTCTACTACTTGTTTATTTTTGGTATTCCTACTACTTTTTCAGCCTGTTTAACTCTTTTTAGTACTAAATATTGTGCTGCAATTGTTTTTGATGCCACGAGCTGCATATTTTTGCAATATTTGCTGCGCTAAATGAAGTAGTGGTAAAGTAAGCGAAATTGTTTTGTTATGGCAGGATATTTTTTATCTTTATCAAACGCTTCGACAGCCTTGAAGTCGGGTATTTATTTTCTACTTTAGGTGAATATCACTTTTTCTATTGTTTAAGAAATTTCATAAATAGTCTTTGGTGCATTTCTTTGCGTTATTTTTTTAGTTAATTTATTTTATTTTATTTCATCAATTTTTTTCATTTTTGTTTTGTATTATTTCCATTCATTTTAAATTATTTCTTTTTACTTCATATTATTTTTTAATTTCTTTTTTTATTTAATCTTTTTTTTAATTTTTTTATTTTATTTTATTTTATATTATTTTATTTTATTTTATTTTATTTTATTTTATTTTATTTTATTTTATTTTATTTTATTTTATTTTATTTTATTTTATTTTATTTTATTTTATTTTATTTTATTTTATTTTATTTGATTTTATTTTATTTAATTTTATTTTAATTTATATTAATTTATTTTATTTTATTTTATTTTATTTTATTTTATTTTATTTTATTTTATTTTATTTTATTTTATTTTAATTTATATTAATTTATTTTATTTTCTTTTTATTTTATTTTATTTTATTTTATTTTATTTTATTTTATTTTTTTATTTTATTTTATTTTATTTTATTTTATTTTATTTTATTTTATTTTATTTTATTTTATTTTATTTTATTTTATTTTATTTTATTTTATTTTATTTTATTTTATTTTATTTTATTTTATTTTATTTTATTTTATTTTATTTTATTTTATTTTATTTTATTTTATTTTATTTTATTTTATTTTATTTTATTTTATTTTATTTTATTTTATTTTATTTTATTTTATTTTATTTTATTTTATTTTATTTTATTTTATTTTATTTTATTTTATTTTATTTTATTTTATTTTATTTTATTTTATTTTATTTTATTTTATTTTATTTTATTTTATTTTATTTTATTTTATTCTATTTTATGTTATTTTATTTTATTTTATTTTATTTTATTTTCTTTTTATTTTATTTTAATTTATTTTATTTTATTTTAATTTATTTTATTTTATTTTTTTTTTTATTTTATTTTATTTTATTTTATTTTACTTATTTATTATATTATATATTATTTTATTTTTTGTAATTCCTTATTTAATTTTATGTTGGTTTATTTGATTTCTTTTATATCTTTTTAATTATTTGTTTGTACACCCTAACGTCTGCTTGAGTGCGCTCTGAATAATCATTGTCATTGTTGTCAAGCAAAGAAATTAAATTAGAGTGCGTCAAAACATAGAGTGCCGCACTATAAAGATAGCACTTCAGCAAAACAATTAAAATCATTTTAGTTAGTTGAAGAGATAAATTTTTGATGATGCTGCGGAGGCGATGCGACTATCTGCATACATACATATGTATGTATGAAGTTAGTTTAATCTGCAGCATGCTAAGTTCTTCTTTTTTTGTTATATAGTACATATAGAAACATATATAAGTGAATAGCAGCATATTCACCGTTATCTCCAACGCTACTTAGCAGCTGATAAATTTCGTTGTAAGTGAGAGAATTGAATTGTGCGAATATTTCCGGTCGTTTACTTCTAAATGCTTATATGTAAGGTATATAGGTATTTTTAGTTAAACAATCATGGGATTCATACCTATATCCATATGCACTCTTGTGATTGCACATAATAGAATTCTTTCAATTTTCCAACTTTGGCATCTCTCCTCCCCCCTCCCCCAACGCCATTCAACGCTGTAAATAGCACCTCATCTATTGTGCGTAGTTGCAGCTATTTTCAGCTTAATTACCCTATATACGAGCACACTCATTCACACACTCTCAGCAGCCTGCGATGCAACAATGTAAGTTCATTTGTATATTTGCAGCTTCCCCACCAAAGCTAATATAAACAAATTAGTTATATACTTTTTGGCCCTAATGGTGGAAGATATAATAAGAAAATGCACTTTTCGCTCAGCTTTTGTTTTTGCCCACATTATGTTTACTTTTTACACCGTTATTATTGTTGTTTTTTCAACAAGCTACATGCTACAAGCTGCAAATTGCTTTTATTTAGTGGGTAAAATGCACTCACCGCTTTTGGTGCAGCCAAGAAAATATAAACTGTACGAGTATGTGTGTGAGTATGTATGAAGAAAAATATCATAGAATTTATTTACTTTTCTCAAAGGGAAAATATGCAGTTAACAGCTTTTTGTGTGCATTTAATAAAGATTTTTTTTCGTTTTTTTGTTTTAATATACATATTTTGTGCAGGCATATGTAAATGTATTATGTGTTGATTGAGTGATATGTAATTTACCTACTTACAAAGGAATATAAACAAAAATATTTTTATACCGAAAAATTTGGGGCATTATTCTGAGGGAATTATTTCTGCATTAAATTATGGGGAATTTATTTCCACGAAAAATGCTGTCTGATAGTAAGACTAAATTAATTGTGTAACAAAATACTATATACAATTTTTTGTTTTTCATTTAAAATTTATTTTCAGTTTCGAGAAATTTATATAAATTCTAGTCCGATTAGCATATATTTAAATTCTCAGCTCCTCAATGTAGCAAATAGCTGTTTCTAAATGAAAAGCAAAACTAAACATTTTCAAGAATTTTCCTGGTCTTCAATTATACGGTTGTTCGGAAATTTAATTCATTATTTTTTTTCAATTAATTTTATTTTATACTATTTTTATTTGTTTTGATTTTGATGGTATTATTATATTTTATTTTAATAAATTTAGTTTTATTTATTTAATTTATTTTGTTTTCTCTTAATTTATTTTATATTAAATTTAATTCACTCATTTATTTTACATTAAATATATTATATATTGTTATATTTTATTTTATTTTATTTTATTTTATCTTATTTTATTTTATTTTTTTTATTTTATTTTAATTTATTTTATTTTATTTTATTTTATTTAATTTAATTTAATTTAATTTTATTTTATTTTATTTTATTTTATTTTATTTTATTTTATTTTATTTTATTTTATTTTATTTTATTTTATTTTATTTTATTTTATTTTATTTTATTTTATTTTATTTTATTTTATTTTATTTTATTTTATTTTATTTTATTTTATTTTATTTTATTTTATTTTATTTTATTTTATTTTATTTTATTTTATTTTATTTTATTTTATTTTATTTTATTTTATTTTATTTTATTTTATTTTATTTTATTTTATTTTATTTAATTTTATTTAATTTTATTTAATTTTATTTAATTTTATTTAATTTAATTTAATTTAATTTTATTTTATTTTATTTTATTTTATTTTATTTTATTTTATTTTATTTTATTTTATTTTATTTTATTTTATTTTATTTTATTTTATTTTATTTTATTTTATTTTATTTTATTTTATTTTATTTTATTTTATTTTATTTTATTTTATTTTATTTTATTTTATTTTATTTTATTTTATTTTATTTTATTTTATTTTATTTTATTTTATTTTATTTTATTTTATTTTATTTTATTTTATTTTATTTTATTTTATTTTATTTTATTTTATTTTATTTTATTTTATATTATTTTATTTTATATTATTTTACTTTACTTTATTTTATTTTATTTCATATTATTTTATTTTTTATTTTTTACTCTATTTAATTTTCATTAATATAATTTTATTTTATTTTATTTTATTTCTATGTTACTTTATTTAATTTTATATATATTTATTTTTCATAAAATTAAACAACTTGTCTAGTCCAGAAATGAGGCTAACCCGAACTAATTGTAGAAAACTTCCACCTTCAATCAACAATTTCATTCATAAACAAAGTTCAGTTCTAAAACTCATAAATCACTGTTTCCAAATCGAATTGATCACATGGATTGCAACTACACGTAAAGAAAGGCAGAAGCTGTTCGTAAGTAGAATACGAACGAAGGTCAAACAAAGGCCTACAAAGTGGCGTTACTGCCCCAAATCGTAAATTTTCCCATCAAGACTACTTAAATGAAAGAGAGAATCCATTCAAACTGCAAGTAAAGTGTGATGAAAGAAATACAAAAAATTAAAAATAATAATAAAAAATTGGTTAAAAAAATTTAAATCAATGTTGACACTTTACAAACGATGCATAAATACAAAATGTGGCGTTGCTGCTCATAAAACTGCAATAAATCGCAAATTTAAACCAATTTGGCTGAGACGCACTCACCCAAATGTATGTATGTATGTAAATTAACTTACATATATTTTTTTTTATGTTTTTTAACATTACAAAATAATCAAAGGCGATTGTGTTGATGTACAACAAACATGCATACATATGTATGTACACACATACAACCGCCCAAGGCGCATCGATCGCACAGACTTACTCTCTGTAGACATTTAAAATAGTAAATTTACAAGGCATTTAAATGCCTCTTCTTCTCGTATGCACTATCTTTAAAATTACCCACATGAATGTGCGTATATCTCCCGATGCGAGTAAGTATGTGCATATGTATGGCGGCATGGATGTGCTAATCTTCAAATGCATTATCCCATTGAATAGCTTGTAGTGTAAACATCATCAACATCGAGCCGAGCTTATCACACTCAAACTAAATGCATATACATACACGTATGTATATGTACATACATATTTATAATGATAGCATTACTGTGAAATTATTCTTTAGAGGCGGCGAGACGTTTGTGATATGATACAGCCCAAAAGGTTATCACCTCTCCGTTCCTGTGAACACTGTGGGCCTCTATCTATCAAAACATACATTAACGTGAGTGCCTGTGAGTGTGTGTGTGTGCGTGTGTGCAAGTGTGTCGGTTTTATCTGTATAATGTGAGAAGTGCAGACGGCTTTTTAAGATAATCTACATGTAGGCATGTTTTTATTATTTATTCGTTGGCTTAAATGATTTGTTATTGCTTTAAGAAAAGGATTATTTCTAAAACCAAAAAAAAATATATAAATTTGAAGAAAGCAGAGTTTTTTTTATGTCAATGATAGCAGAGAGAGATCTACTTCACTGCAGACCCGTAGCATCCCAATTAATATTTCTAAAAATGAGTTTTAGGCCTCCTAAATGTCAGAAATACACTCGGACGACTTGAGATACCCTGCCAGGGAGCGAACCACGATCAGTGAAAATAATTTTTGCATAATTTTGGCAGCTTTTCGGACCAGGTTCTGAGCCGTGGCCTTCCGAATTGTAGTGCATGCTACCAACAGTTCGGCCAGAAGGTTAGTTGGTAAATAAATAATATTATAGGAATGCTATGAGGCGTTTTTAAGAGAGCAAGCTCATGGAAAAAATTGGATTTGTTTAAAAAAAGCTCATAATTTTTGTACCAAGGTAACGTAGCATCTCACAAGGCTATTGTTGTGACTGGATTTATGGACAAAAACTACAATATTTATCTGATCTGGTTCTAAGTGATTTTTTCACTTTCAATTTTGCGACGATATAAAAAAAAATCTCGGCGAAAACTGCAGTTGATTCCAGAAAATATGTTCCATAATAGTGTATTATTTGGGCGATATATGTATGTACTAAATTTGAGGGAATAATAATAAAATAATGTTTGGTTTCTTAACAAATTTCAGGTGTTTTTCTTTTTAGAAAAAATATGTACATAAATGGTTAGCAAGAATTTTGAAAACCCTTTATAAACATTTCATTTATTGAACTCAAAAATGAATAAATTATATGAAGCACAAAATCACACAAAATCAAAACAAAAAATATAATAATTTTTTTTTATAATAAAAATGCATTTTGTTGTCTTCAAAAATTATGTCACGCAAAGCAAAATCTTGCATAAACACAACAGACCACATTTTGTCAACTCAAATAAAACTCAAATGAGTGCACATCACATAAAAATCGAAATGAATATCATAAATACGGCATATTTCACAGTTACTCCATCGACTGTGAGTTAAATAATACAAAAATCCGCTGTCTTCACAACACAAATGAGTTATGGGCGATAAAAAAAAATGCATTCGCTCGTGCCGCAGAAGCTGCAACTAACTGAAAAAAATATGCATTTTCATGCATATGTAATATATGCACTTAATTTTAATATCTTGCATTTTTAAGGAAATAATTTTTTTCTGACTTTTTGTCAGCGCCACACTTCCGCACTTCATTTATTCATTCATTCATTTATTCATTCAGATTTTGATACTTACGAGTTCGTTTGTGCATATCCACCGTAGCCCTTATGCAATGCAATGCTAAAGCCGAACATTGTATTTGGTTCACGCACGTGCCTTGTATAGCTGGGCAGATCAATGTTGTAGGCATGACTGGCGGACGCCCATAGTAGCAGCAGCAGCAACAGCATCGGCAGTCTACTGTAGTAGTAATTTGTGTTGATGCCGCTGCTGGGTGCGTGGGCGCTGTTGGAGGTTGTTTGCGTATGTTTGGGTGTGTTGGGCGCTGGCGGCAAGTGCCGCTCTCTCTGTCGCGGCTTCGTTGTACTTAGTTGCATTTTGTTGGCAGTTGTGTTTTTGTGTTGTTGTTTTATTTTAATTTTGTTGAATTTTTTTTAGCACTTTTAACAATTGAGGTGTTTTTTTTGTTGTTAATTGAAGGGAGATTTTCAAATTAAATATATTTATTTGGTGTCATTAGCGTCGATTTGAGGATATCAAATGAAATGTCGTTGGGAAAGCTGCACTGTGGAGAAAATTTGGGGATTAAAATTAAGTAGAAATTTTTGTTTTTTAACTTTGTGTTGAGATTTTCTAAAATTTAACACTTATTAAACTTTTTAAAATGTTATTGTTAAAATTTTAGTTCTCTGTGTGAGCGTTTTGTATTTATTTATATATTTTTTTCTGATGTTTAAAAACCTTCGGAAGTGTGTGGATCTCATAATGTATAATTCACTCATATCACCAAAATCATCTTCTTTTTTTCAATTATTTTAAATGAATTTTTTTAATTTATCTGATATTTTATTAAGTAACTGTTAAATATGTTACAATTACTTGTTTATTTATTTATTTTTAATTGACAGTTTATGACCGCATATGTGGTATGCCCTTTAAAGTTTTACTAGCAAATCGGATAATGGAAAGTTTAGTCTAAACAGCTGATGGATTTTTATAACGATCTTTTTAGTTCTATATATGTATGTATGTATGTATGTATATAAAAGAGAGTAATGTTCGTTACTACGCTTATAACTAAATAATTCCGATGATTCGCTCCAATTCCCATTGGCCCTCGGCCAAATAAGAAGAAAACGAAAATTAATACGGATAGTGAATCAGGAACCTAGCTATTTAAAAAATTGGGTTTTTGCGGACCATTCCATATTCCATTTACATGATATTATTTTTTTTTCCGGGATCTTATGTTCATGATTGATAACGGTAGGAAACCCGAATTTCTATCTGCGACCATCTTTCGAGCGACGGAAAGGAGCAATCGCCCCGAAGCGCCCAGCTTTTGCCAACAAGAGGGGAATTATGTTTCATCAGGACAACGCCAGATTATATAGTGAAGCTCTGAAAGCTTGTTGGGTTCTTATCCAGCCACCTTATAGTGCGGACTTCCAAGTGATTACCATATGTTTCTGTCTATTCTCCTCAAGAGAAGCCTGTGAAAATCAATTCTCCCAATAGGGACAAGGGATTCTACGAGAGAGGCATTATGATATTATCTTTAAAAAGGCCAAAAGTAATCGAGGAAAATGGTGCATATTTGACATAAATCAGACAATTCTAACCAAATAACGCCTTCATTTTAAAGCGAAAAATGGACTAATTTTTAAAAGATCTAAAATGTATTTCGTGTTATTTAATGTAAAATTATTAAAAATTATTTTATATTATTTCATTTTATTTTATTTCTCTTTATTTCCCTTATTCTTATTTTATTTTGTTTCATTGCCTTTCACTTCATTTTTAATTGCGTTTATTTTATTTTAGATGTTCTGTTTAATAATATTTTATTAATTGGTTTAGTTTACTTTATTTTTCTTTAATTAATAAATTACGTTTTTTTAATTTTTTTAATATAATTTTATATTTTTTTCCTTTATTGAACTTTCTGGTTTAATTACAATATATTTTATTTTATTTCATTTTATTTTATTTTATTTATTTTTATTATTTAATTTATATAATTTTATTTTATTTCATTCCTCTTGTTTTGTTATGTAATTTTTCATATTTGTTTTTAATTTATTTTATATTTAATTCTTTTTATATATAATTTAATTTAATTTATCTTATTTTCTTCCATTTTATATAATTGTTTCTTTAATTTAATTTTATTGTATTTTATTGCATTATATTAAAATATTTAAATTTATGTAAAATAACTCATTTTTGCCTTTTCTTATTTAATTTGGTTTTATTTTTTTTACTTATTGTAATTTTATTATTGATTTTTTTAGTTAATAATTTTTAGTAAATTTTTATTATTTTACTTAATTTTATTTTAATTTAATTGATATATTTTATTTCATTTAATTTTTTATGTTTTTTTTTTTGAATTTATCATTATTAATGAATTTCACTCCAGCTTGCTTCAATTTTAAATATTGCAGAAAATATTGACTGCCAACAATTTCAACAACAATTCTAATTAGAGAAGTAAAAAAATATAAAGCAAAACAACCTACACAAAATCCCATAAATAAAGGCTTACTTTACAACGGCGCTAAAATGTCGCAAATTCAACCTTGACGCATTTAATGATTTTAGCCAAAAACGAAAGAAAAGTATACTCAGCATGTGCTTAATATAACAATACAAAATTATAAATCAAACGTAAAGTAAATAATACTGAAAAGACAATAAGATCGAGCAGAAAAAATCCACGCAAAGTTGAAATTTTTATTTCAATTTCCAGTTTATCTAGTCGACCTGGCGAATTGTCGTTTTCTGCAAAAGCAAAAATAAAAAAATTGCTGACGTAATACAAACTGACTTAACTGACTGACAGTAGGCAATGAAACGTACAAAGTAATATTGTACAATATATTATATATTCATATGTATGTGTGTACGTGTATGTGGTTATATTAATAAACAGTGTAGAGAATATGAGATACAGCAAGACTGACGGCAAACAAGATCAAGAAACCAATTTATAGAACAAAAAAAAAAGAAGAAAAAACAATACAAACGTACATAAATAAATAAAATAAGAGCACCCACAGTCGAAAACAGAAAAGTTCGTACAATTGTATTTGTATGTGTACCAATAGTATATGTGTTATGTATTTCGTTACAATTTTTGGAAAATAATATTGCGTGCTGATATGTGTATACATACCTATGTATATGCGTATGTACATATGTATGTCGAACTGAAAACAATAAAAATTATTCTCAAAAGCTGCGAATACTGACAATAACAATCAATTAAAGCTGCTGCGAAAAGCAACAACAATTTCGTCTCAAGCTAATGTTGAAGAGCAGCAAAGCAGCGTTTGGCAAGAAATGAGCAGAATTGATTTTCAATGCCAAGACATAAACTTGCCCGACACGAATATTTCTCTATATATTCATATACATACATATGTTAGTATGTATGTACATACGTGTATGTAAGTACAAATTATAATTTATTTTTATTTGCATTCTACACATACTATATAAGACATATGATCACTCATTTTATGACCGCTTCTAATCATTGCTATAAATGTTGAGCAACAAATGTTGCTAAGCAATTAAGTTGAAGACGCAAGCGACTTGAACGTTTCGTTTTCACCCTTTTCATTGTTGTTATTGTCGCTACTGCGGAAGTTTTCAATAAAATAAAACTATAAACTCTCCTTCTGAGGGATTTATTTTTTAGTTTTTTTTTGTTGCTACTTTTCTTGCGAAACCAACAACTAATTAAGCTGAAGAAGGCTTTCAAGTGTTATTTAGCAGTTTAGCTGAATATGATATAAAGATTTATATACACTTACATATATTTACGTTCATTATGCTACATATGTTTGTATCATTTATATGGCCCATTGGCTTGGATTTCAATAAACGTTTTTGGAGTTTTACGACTTGCCAACCAGCCACAAGTGGCACAATGTCACTAATTGCATTCACTCGCTGCCGTTCGAACTCCTCAACCAAAATGCATGAAATTAAGAAATAATTTTTGTTTTTGGTGTACAACAGAGTAGTCGGTGGGAGGGGGGAGGTCTATGGTTGAGCAAAGGCAGCCCACTAATTGGTAGGAGTTCACTGCTGATAGGCGGTGAAAATGAGGTGCTAAATGCGTGGCATGAAAACAAAGTGGGAATTGTGTTGAAAAATTGGCTGCTTAATATTTGGTTGGAGTACAAGGTGCATAAACGGAGTACATAGAGGAGGTATAATATGATTACATTGGTACATATGTCTTAAATCAAGTTGTGGTTATATTTGCAAAGATATACTTTTAGAGTTTAGAGGTAGTTGTTTATTATTAGAAGACTTAATGTTGAGTAAATTTTGGACTTTAGTGTAATTATTTAACATTTTTAAAATTGCTTGAGAACTTAGATTATAATTTAAAAGAAAATTAGTGACATTACATTTGGTAAGCTGTCTTCGACCATAACGAAGTCTTTATACCTATTGTATCATGACCATATCAAATCTGTAAGATTTCATTTTAGGATTAAATATTAATTCACATATCTGACCAAATCGGTTTTATGGTGGATGTATGTTATAGTCATTCTATTTCGATAATTTTCAGTACCAATTTTCAGTTTACTATACATATGTACCATATGTGTGTAGAATATCAAATTTCTTTTTCTCAGATGCCTTATTGACAAATTTATGACCCAAATATCTGAGCAAATTTTTTGTGTTATACATATGTATGTGTATGTATGTATTTAGTTGTCCGATTTGGCCGGTTCCGACAAAGGACTGTTTTGCGTACAAAGCAGACGGGCAGACGAACATGGCTCAATCACCTCAATTTGTCATTTTAATTATATAAGTATCTCGTACTTACATACTATGTCGGACTAAAGTTAATAGCCATATACCTTTTTCTGTCATTATTTAATTTAGTTTTATTTTATTTTGGTTTTTATTTCTATTTTGTTTAATTTTATTTACTTTATTTTATTTTATTTCATATTATTTTTATTTTCTTTTATTTTATTTTCTTTTATTTTATTCCTTTTATATTAATTTATTTTATTTAATTTTTTCTATTTTTTTCTATTTTGTTTCATTTTTATTTATTTTATTTTATTTCATATTATTTTTATTTCCTTTTATTTTATTTTTTTTAATTGATTTTATTTTAATCTTTTTATGTTAATTTATTTTATTTTATTTTATTTAATTTAATTTAATTTAATTTAATTTTATTATTTTCTTTTATTTAATTTTTTATATTTTGATGTTATTTTATTTTATTATTTACTTTATTTTCTTTTGTTTTATTTTATATTATGTTATTTTTTTTAATTATTTTATTTATTTTTTTTATATTTTATTTCATAACTAATTTGTTTACTTATTTTTCCGTAATTTTTAATTTATTTAAATCTGTTTAATTGTTTCTTTGTTCCTGTAAAACAATTTCTTCTCTCAAAATTTACAACAAGCATAGGTTTTAAATGCATGAAAGCATATTTTCGAGAAAGAGATTTATGTATATATTTATATTTATGACTCCCACGCCAAAAGCTTTCATTTAAGGCATTCGATTTATGTAGAATACACATACATATGTATATATATATATTAGTATGTACTATCTACGTAGCATGCATTTATGTACTGAAGGTCGACCTCACTCACTATCTGATTTGTTTGCTGGCCACATTGACTGCTTTGAACTTTCATTTTCACTCATGGCAATACCTAACCATTTTCACCCCAAAATATTAATGCTTTCACAAGTTTTCCGAAATTCTCAAAACTAAATAGAGATCAAAGACAACTGGCCGCCCTTTAGGAAATGCATATATGGAAATAAATGCATACATATTAATGCATGCATTTGCATATATATATATATAACTACAATACATGTAAATAAATGCACTCGGGACATTATTTGAATGGCAAAAACCGAGTTAAGTTAAAACTCAAATGAGCTTCAAGCAATAACTCGTCAGGTTGTCATTTGTTACGTTCATTGCTCATTGAGGTGGAGGTTGTTGTTGTTGTTATTGCTGCTGTTGCTGGCAATTTGTGTTTTATGCAACCGAGATTGTTGGCACATTAAAAAAAAATAGTTGTCAACTAGTCAACTGCGAAAAAAACATTAATTCATTTTTATTATGTTCTGAATGCTTTGAACATGAGACAACCGTCAACGGAAATGAAAAAAATTAAAATAAGTTAAACTGAAATGAAGGGTCGAAATTCTATGAAGTTAGAGTAAGCATAGAAATATACAAATGTGCTATATGTAAAATGTATGTATGTATATATAAAATCATTATCAACTTTAACTATACATTTGTAGATATGTACATATGTACACACATACCTATAACACATCTTAGCCTGTTACTAATTACTTTTGCTAAATTTGACTCAAGTATTTTACAACGCCCGACATTTTTGCTTCGTGCCCATTTCATTTTTTATATTTTTCTTCTAATGAATTTCAGATAAGATATGTTACACATGTGTTCTACAAATAAAAAGCAGAAAAAAGCACTTGAAATAAGACATTCATATGTGAGTACAACCTTGGAAAGAGATACAAATTATCTAATGATGTGGACATATCTTAATAATCACTTTTCGCAATAATTTGTACTCAAAATATTTTAAATGAAGTAAAATACCAACAACTATTAAGACAATTAAAAGAAAAAAATCATTAAAAAATACAAATTTTATCAGGAATTTTTCGGGAGTATTTTCCTTGCCGAATTTTCGAAAGAATAAAACTGTTGATTCTCCTCTACCTTTTCATACCTCGTAATAATAATTTTTTTTTTAAATTTCCTGTTTCTCAACTGAGAGCAAAATGTTCCAACATTTTTTTATCTTCAGTCAGCACAATTCGCTGATACAGAGAAATCTTTTCTTATATGCAAAAATTAATATCACGTAAAATCTTTCTCATCGAATGGATACTACGTGTATATAGTTTTTACCCACGACTTTGTCCGCACCGCATTGAATTTGAAAATGGCTCTAATAAGATTTTTAAATGTTTTATTTTTTATTTGTTTTATTATGATATATATGAACATACTATATTATTATGTTAACATTTTTCAATACGTAAAGGAAAATTATTTATTAAATTATAGGGATTAAAAGATTAAATAAACACTTCGAATAGATCTGCCCTAGAGATAGAGAGCAAAGACTTCCACATATCAGCCAATTGAAAGATCTTTCTATGTTCCAAACTTCAAACAAATCGAACATCTAGTACAATTTTTTCGAAGAGATCTATCCCAGAGGCTATTTCTGGAAATCTGTTTTTAACAAGTGATTTGGGTCTCTCAGATCTGTGGTTTAAGAAGTGAATTTATCCGTTAATCATTCAGAACAAAGCGTAATCATTCATTTCTTCTTAGAAGTTTTCATTGATAATATTAGAATAAATTATATTCTTTTAAATTTTCCTAGAAAAGCACTTTCAAAAGCAATAAAATTTAATTAAAATTAGCAGTAATCTTTTGTATCCAACCTACAAAAGAACATCACGTTGTTTATCGAATTTTATGCTTATCGGATCAACAACAGTTTGTGTTAAATTAATTTATTAAACATTTAATAGAAAAAAGTACTTGTAAATTGACACTGATCAACAGCAGAAGTTCCCTTAGAGCTGGGAAGGATCTCTACAAGAAGTTCGGTACAAAACGGGGCATCAGAAAAGATGAGGTGTGCTTTCTGCAGACTAGATAACAAAGCGTAGCAATTCACATCTGGACCAAGCACGTTGTAGACGGTTTCATCTATTTAAGAACCAGCAAAGTACCAATGTCAGCCCCTAAACTACTTATTATTTCAGATGCTACTTTGGACTGAGTAGGATTCTCTCTAAACAGACAAATACTCTGCAAAACGCTCATCACTTCCGTCCAACTACAATACCCCATGTGTTGTTCACTCTCGAATACCATGGACTGATACGAGATATGCAGCGATATTGACGTAGTTATACGTCGTAAACGACTGCGGTTATCTTGGCTATGTATTTAATGTCACCCAAATGAATGAAAACACTCTAGAAGTGAGAGTATTGGATGCAGTAGCCGCTAGTGGAAACAGAGGAACAAGAAGATCTTCACTATGTTGGAAGGATCAAGTAGAGAAGGATCTCGCTTCTGCAAAGAGAAGTATTTAAGTGTGCTATTGTTGATTATCGCGTAAACGGTGCTCAGGTTAATAAAGAAGAAAATGTAATATATAGCTTTTTTAACAGCATAACCTCAGTGCGATTACAGAAAAGTTCCTGAAGCAACTTTCGAAAGATGTGGGAAACTAAAATTGGTATTGTTTCCAGTGTGACAATTGTGTTCTGTTGTACTTTTTGAGACCGCGAAACTAGGTATCTTCTATTGAGAGTATAATAATTTACAGCCGGTGTTATATATAATTTCAAAGGGATCTCACATTTCTGAGAAATCTGAAAAATCTTTGACCAATCGCCTGTTTACGAAATTTTGATCTTCGAAAACATTATTAGAGAAAAGTAAATGTTGGTTTTCTCAAAAGTTTAGAACTATAACTTGTTTGCATCGTTCAAGATGAGTTTAAAACTGTTCTCTAGTGGCTAAAATGTTAAGAAACGAACAAATGCTGCATAAATGCATAGAAACTACAAATATCTCAGACCTGCTCCGGGGCACAATAAATGTGCAATATTTTCGAGAAATGAAAACAACAATTCTTATCATTCATCTTATAATGTATTTATAATTATTTTATTTTTAATAATTTTTATACTCACTAACACTTTCAACAATTTTTCATATATATTTTTTTTTTCATATATACGTACATTTGAAAAAAGCAATAAGAAACCTTTTTTTACCGATCAAACCCTTACCGGTTTTATTGCCTTAGGATAGAATGTAGATTTTATAATTGATTGCCATTTTTTATTACAACATGATTATTACAAGCATTCTATTTGCATCATTTTGTGAGTATTTTATACAACACAGTCACAAACATATGAACACACATATAGATATATGTACAATATTATAACTTTGTACCGAACTTAGGCATGTATACAGTGGGATGTATAGAAAAATAATATCCGAACTTTGCAGAGAAAAGCTCTAAAAACTCTCAAAATTTTCTCAATTTCAAAGCACACAAAAGGAATTTTGAAAAAGTACTATCAATTGGTTAACATATTTCCAACTGGGACGATTTATTGTATCTAACATTTCCCACTTGCATTGAGAACTAAGGCAAACTGCGTGCCATACGAGACACTCAACGCTTGTTGCCCTTCCTTCGCGTGGCAATTGATTGCAATCAACTTGAAGGTGCGAAGGTGTTGAGGCATTCCAATAATGTCTTTATGCAAATGATGCTTACATAAGAGTGCTTGCACACATGAATGATGTATGTATGTATGTATTGTACATATAAACTATTTTGCATAAGCTACAATTGCAATTATGCAGAATCGCAGTTTGTGTTGTTATTTTTGTTTGCATGTGTGCCACAAAATCAAGTCAATGGAAATATGTATGTTTGTAGAAGAAGCAATGATCACTTTATTTATGTACAGATGTATCTACAATACATATGTATGTTGCTCTCTCTATTTTTTAGTGAAGTTGGCGTGTGTGTTTGTTTGCATAAGCAACATACATACATAAGTACCAAACATACTCGTATGTGGCGCTGAGTGTCATGCGTAGGTGTTTAGATTTATTTATTTGCTTTAAAAAAAGGCGGAGGAATACGACCTTCACTTGAGTGTTGTGAATGAAAATAAATTCTGAAATCAATTCGGTGCAAATATGTACGTACACATTTGTTAATATTTATTTGTGTTTTTTGTCACATATATGCATATGTGTATGTATGTATGTACCAAGCAGAAGTTGAAGTTTTCAAAGAGGTGTGAATGCAAAAGTTTTTGTTTATTTATTTACATTACAAAGAGGTGTTTGCTAACATGTGCCACACACTTGACTTCGTTAAAATTGTAAATTACAATAATATGAGTTGGTTGAAAATTAAATGCAATTTAGCTTTACAAGTCATTAAGCTATATAAAAGGCTATGGAAAAGTTGGTAGAAAAGAAATAACTATCAATATTTTTTACTTTCAATATAATTTTTCATCATTTAAATATTTTGCATTCATTTCTTTTTTTTATATTTTAATTCATATAATTTAATTTATTTATTTTGTTTTTTTAATCTTTTTTTATTTTATTTTATTTTATTTTATTTTATTTTATTTTATTTCATTTCATTTCATTTCATTTCATTTCATTTCATTTCATTTCATTTCATTTCATTTTATTTTATTTTATTTTATTTTATTTTATTTTATTTTAGTTTATTTTATTTTATTTTATTTTATTTTATTTTATTTTATTTTATTTTATTTTATTTTATTTTATTTTATTTTATTTTATTTTATTTTATTTTATTTTATTTTATTTTATTTTATTTTATTTTATTTTATTTAATTTTATTTTATTTAATTTTATTTTATTTTATTTTATTTTATTTTATTTCATTTTATTTTATTTTACTTTATTTTATTTTATTTTATTTTATTTTATTTTATTTTATTTTATTTTATTTTATTTTATTTTATTTTTTTATTTTATGCTATTTTATTTTATTTTATTTTATTTTATGCTATTTTATTTTATTTTATTTTTTTTTTTTTTATTTAATTTTTTTCATTTTATTTTATGTTATTTTATTTTATGTTATTTTATTTTATTTCAATATTTTATTTTTTTATTTTATTGAATTTAATATTTTTCATTCGATCTATAATTTTTTATTTCTTTTTATTCTACATTTTTTTTTATGTTTGACCCATTTTTCAGCCTCTGCGTTTGGTACAAATCAAACTTCAATAAAAACAAAAAGAGAAATTAAAAAAAATATTTTCGCAATCGAATTTTCCACATTATGAGAATTGCACCATTTTTATTGCGTGTATACTTTCACCACATCAAGCACGCTTTCAGGAGTAGTACTACGTACACACATACATACATATGTATGTATGTATGAACACATGCACATGTCGAACCGATGGCAAATGAAATATACGGATTTTTTTATTGGTAATTTAAGTTTAATTATTCAATTCACCAAACGCTTCAAGAAAAACTAAACAAAAAAATAAAAACAAAAGAAAAAACTAATTGAACAATTTAGAAATAGTAAAAAGTGGAAATATTTTAAGGCATGTGTGTCTTGCTCTGCAAGAAGGCGATCGATTGGGAAAGAACGTGCTCAATGGCAAAAAAAAAAGAAACATACTTGCTCTGTAAGGTAGCCCTGTACGTTTGTATGTATGTAACTATGTATGAGAAACTGCCTGTTAGGCACACCATATGGCCAGCAAAGCGCCTACTATTTTTTTATAAGCAACAACACAAACACCACACATTCATTAATTTATACACAAACAATAATAAAGTCAAAAACACTATATATGAAATAAATTAATATGCTTGGCATGAATTCGAAGCACATACAGCCTGCCAATAAACTCGCCCGCGATCGCAAACAAAATTCTATAGAGGAATATATACAAGTATAAGTATATAATAAATATATGAAATCATAAGAATTTCTATGTTTGTAGGCGTAGCTCTCGTTTTATGCACAAACATGCGAATTATGGTCATACATATACAATCATACATACATACATATGTATTTGTATCGAATACGTCTGTTGGCAAGTTTCTAGCCTTATTATAAATGTTTATCGAATATATGAATGCACGCGATCAGCATAAAACCGTTATTATTCAATTGAATTCAATTTTTTTTGACATAAAAAGTGCAAAACTTATGCAAACATTGTTAATATTATTTTGATCAATATCTAATTCACTTGAAGTCTCTTCAATACACACATATGTACATACATACATATTTATTTAATGCATTTTTAATTTTAAAAAAAATTTTAATATTTAAAAAATATTTTTGAAGTAAAAAAAAATATATATACATATGCATACATATGTATATACATATACATATGACATTTATTATTTTTTTATTTGTAATTTTAATATTAATTGATTTTTTTTTATGGAAAATATATACTTTTCGGTCTCGATGATTTTTGAAAGTAAATATTAGAGGGAAGTAAATGTTTTTCTGTATTTAACAGTTATTTTTTACTTGATAAACAATTTATCTTAGTTGGAAGATACGTTTTGGAAATAAATTTTTACTTTTACTTGGCCACTTTCCCATATGCATATAAATGTATATATTTTTTTTTTGTGGACAAATCGCATTTAGTCACATTTTCAAATTTTTTTTTTTTTGAACTTTTCATTTCATTTTATTATTATTATTTTTCTTTAATCCAGCGAAAATGAGTCAAACATAATTTTATAAAATATATTTTCTTGCCAAAATTTATTGTAAAACAAAAAATCAACATCGGAAATCAACAATACAAAATGCAAAAACACAAACAAACGTGTACACACGTCGTACAATAAGTATAGAATATGTACGTGTATGTATGAGCAAAGCACATAAAACGCCAAGGAAACATATAGCAAGATTTTGAAAATTAAAAAAATATATACATATATACATACATATGTATGTATGTATGTAAAAACACAAAACTTTTTCGTTTCAAATTGAATCTTTTACTCAAAAACAAATTCAAATAACTCGCTAAAAATAGACACTTTCGTACGTAGGCAAATGAGAATTAGTCAGCGAGCGGCGGACGTCGCGTTGCGGTAACAGAAGGCGAAAAAAAGCATACAGTAGATAGCGACAGATCGTATAGATAGGAGCTATAGCTGGGTATATGCATATGTATGTATGTATATAGCAAACGCGATCTCTGGCCTACACACAACTTGTATATGTATATGTGTTTGCTTTAATGCACTGATCTTACGCTGACACCTACATACCTATAATATATGTACATACACACACATAGCATACATACACCTATAAATATGTATATGAAGGCGAGATGAGGTCAGACGTTCAATTTTTGCTAAATTATTGGCACTATTTGCCAAAAAATAAATAAAAATAAAAAAACAGTTAAGTAAATATTTAAGTTTTTCTCAGTTTCCATTTTTCAATATCCACTGATTTTTGCACTTATTTACTACCACTTTTGTTTGTAGTAATTTGCTTTAATTAGCACTTTTTATTCATATTCGTATTCACATTCATAATATTTCATTATTTTTGACTTTATGCTCATGTCTATTTTTGAAAGTTGTGTGATTTACTGTTTACTGTTTTCTGTTTTCGCCGTTTCATGAAATTTATTAAGATGATTTTACGGATTTTCACTTTTTTTAATTCTTCACAGTGTTTTTTAAATTTTGTAATTTTAGTTTTTTTTTTGCGTTTCAATTTTTAGTTATACGTAATTTTGTATTTTTATGCCATTATTTTATTTCATTTCTTTATATTTTTTTATTTAATTTTATTTTATATCAATTCACTTCACTTTTTTTCGTAATATATGTTTTATAATTTTATTAAAACTTGTATTTGGTTCTTATCCATTTGCTTCTTTCATTTCAATTCATATCTTTCACTTAATTTTTTTTCTATGTTTATTTTAGTTATATTTTATTTCATTTAAATATATTTTATTTTAATTATTTTATTTATTAAATATAATTTTTTATTTGATTTTATTTTATTAGTTTATTTTTTAATTTTATTTTATTTTAGTTAATTTAATTTCTTTTATTATATTTATTTCTTATTTTATTTAATTTTTTATTTTGTTTTGCTTTATTTGTATTTAATTTTAATATATTTTGGTTTTTATTATATTTATTTTAACATATGTATATGTTATGTTATAATATTAAATTTTTATTTTTATAATTTTTTTATTTATTCTATTAATTTCATTTTATTTGACTTCATTTGTTTACTATTTTGTTATATTTTATTTAATTAAATATAATCTTATTTATTTTATTTCAATTTAAATTATTTTATTTTATATTATTATTTTTTAATTACTTTAATTTTTATTTAAATTTATTTTATTTAACTTTATTTTATTTCATTTTATTTTATTTTTATTTCATTTTATTTTATTTTCATTTCATTTTACTTTATCTTATTGTATTTACTTTATTTAATTTCATTTTTATTTAATTCTTTTGTTTTGATTTTTTTTTAACTAAATTTAATTTTACTTATTAATATTTTATTTTATATAATTTATTTTATTTTGATATAATTTATTTTATTTTATTTTATTTTATTTTATTTTATTTTATTTTATTTTATTTTATTTTATTTAATTTTATTTTTTTTATTTTATTTCATTTTATTTTAATTTTTTAATTTTGATGTTTTTTAGCTTAATTTAATTTATTATTATTTTATTTTATTTTTATTTATTTTATTTTATTTTATTTATTTATTTATTATTGTTATTTGTTATTTAAGTTATATTTTGTTTAATATTTTGTTATAATTTTTTTAATATATTTTATACTATTTGAAACTATTTTATATTCTACTTTATGTTAAGGTGTTATATGTTTTATTTTTAAACCTCCTTTAATTTAGTTGTTTTGGTTATTTTTTATGTTATTTCGTTTCGTTTTTTTTCAATTTTTTAATTTGTGTTAAGGTGTTACAATTTTTTATTTGAAAACTTCTATTAATTTAGCTTATTTTTTGTTTGACTTGTGTTTTTATATTCTATTTTCCTGCATTTTTTGCCTTTTTGTCTTCACTTTATAATCATTCTTTTATTTGCTTCCACAAATCTATTTTTGGTAATTCACTGCATTTAACGGTGTTTCATTTAGATTCTTCACACATCTGTGCTGCAGAACAGGAGATAGACTTTCTGTAAACATACACATGCAAGTATATAATATATAACACATTAAAAGGGAAAAAATCACGATTTAAAAATAGGAAATTTCCGAATCCACACTGCACGGATCGGCTGTGCTCGCTCCAGCACACATCAGGGCATTTTTTTTTTTAATTTTTTTTTTTCAAAAATTACTTTTTACGTATAAAAATGTTCTGGGCACATCTTATTATACCTTGAGCGTGTGCCACTGATTTTAAAATTAAACACACTTTTGTATATACATATATGTGTATATGTAAATTTATAATATATTTGTCAAAAAATATATTATGTGAAGGTTAAATTCATATTTTTTTAAGTTCTCATCTCTCGCACACTCACTGTTTGTTTAAACTAAAAGAAAAAAAAATTAACTAATTACACTTAGGACAATATTTAGTATTTAGCTACTTCGTATTGTGCGCGCTTTCGGACGTTTTCTTATTCAGCTTAACTGATCTGACCGACCGCCATGAGACTTCAACACCAACTAAAAACATTCTCCAATCTCGCGCATAAACTTGGAAGCAACAGACAACAGCAGTTACGCCACAAGCGCAGCCGACGTCGACGCAGACGTTGACTTCTCGCACACATTCAAGTACACACGAACAACCATAAAGCAAGTATGAGACCAATGAGCAAGTATTTAGTTTGTGGGTTGGCTATTTCTCAGCACAGCGTTTCTCATGGTGGCAGTGTTTATAGTTGCTGCTGCTGCTACCGCTGCTGCTGCATCTGCCTACGTCGGCATTCAGTTTGTTGCTAACTTTGGCCCTTAATAAAGTAACTAGCGTTAAGCCATGAGTGGTGAGTGGTGGTGGTGGTTGCTGACTTTTTGGCTCTACTGTTGTTATTGTTACCATTTATCGATGGTATTAAAAATTGGTGGTGATTGCTGTTGCATAAAGGCATAATGTGCCATAAACCTAAGATACTAACGAATTATTAGTGGTCACCATATGAGTTTTTCGCTAAATAGACAAACAGAGATAAAACAGATACTCGAGTGATATAGGATAATAATGAGAAGATATTCTTTGGCGTCTCAACTGTCCCACACTCTTTCAAGAGTTCGATCTAACACGATAGAAATTCGTCGAAAAACAGTTAAGGAAACAAGAGCTTCAGAAAGGAAAGCCTGTTTCCAACAATCTCCACGAAACATGAGCCACACTCTTTCGTCATAATGGCTCTTTAGAGGAAGCCAATAGAGACGAGCACTGTCCTCCCAAGCAAATGGACTAATATTTAACAACAAAAGTTCAGTATCTTTCGATATGGATTCAAGTAGTAAAAGATCGGTTTGTTTTGAAACCCAATGTTTTCTATAAGACAACCAATAAGTTTTCACTTATTAATTGGAAACCATCGTTTATTATTGCTCTTTTCTTATTTCAGAGTCGTCCAGGAATTTTAATTCTGCCTTGTTAACTTTGTCGCGAATCATACAAGAATTCTGTTTGAAGAACTGGCATCTACCTGTCGACAAAACCGGCCGAGATGCGAGAGAATTCTTTATTTGTGATAATGAGGGAGGCAGGCAATCAGAGTGACCAAATATCAAGGCTCATGGAATGGGAATTTTGTAGCAATATATTAAGAAATCTTCATAACTAAATGGTTATCCACAACCTAGACAGATAAGGACGGTTCTTTATAAAGTGATCGAACAAATGATTATCGTGATTGTTACTCATTAACTGCTATTTTAAGTCTACGACTTTTAAGAGATGACTCCGAACAGCTAACGGCTTTTTGTGAAGTCGAAAATACTTCCGGAGAAATTAATATTCACTGCAGAGGGGCGACCATACATTAGAAACGGCTGAGAGCATGTACTGATAACGTTACCTCCATATAGGTCAAGCAAAATTCACCTTCGAGGTTTCAGATAAGGAGACTCCCCAACCTGTGACGTCTTTAACGTAATATTATTGTCCTCAACAACCTCGTCCATAGCTCTGCTCTTTGCAGACTTGATAAAGAAGCGAAGTGTATGGGTTTGGTAGAACGAAGTAGAACGAACAATTTTCTGTCATCAAGCAAACAGGCAGATCATTCGCATTGTGGTTCCAACCTCTACAAGTCGCATCGTTTTCGTCCTGCTACATGGTGCAGAAATATGGACAATGACAACATTTGATGAGTCGTCGTTAGGAGTTTTCGAGAGAAAGGTTTTGCGTTACCATTATCTTTTTCTACGAGTTGGGAACGGCGAATACCGCAGCCGATGAGAAGATGAATTGTACGAGATATTTGCTGACATTGACATAGACAGCGTCTTGCTGACTAAATCGTATGATCCAGATGGATAAGTATAATCCAGTTTTGAAATGCACCACCTGCCGGTGGGAAGGAAGACCTCCAAAACGTAGGAAATTTCAATTGGGAAAGGACCTTTCTTAACTTGTTATCTTCAATTGGCTGGGATCGCGTAAGCGGTGCCAACGCCAGTAAGGAAGAAGAATAAATCACTTTCTCCCTTTACCGGAACTGGTGAACTGCCTGAATCATGAGTATATACAATAACTTTTTCTTCCCACATTTATTTCCACGGAAGCCTCAGTTTTTATGGTATGAATAAATCACTTGAAATTTCATGTAACAATCAGTTACCCAAAATCAGCATGTGTCAGATTTTTTGTAAGTGAATCATAAATCCATAATAAATTACATAATTAATTGGTTTTTTGTTCTTTTCGCTGCAAGAAACCGTTATCTTTACCACAAACCCATGGCGACGCTCTTTTTGGTCTGACGATATTAACTAAGTCACACTTGTAAAAAGAATGAAATCTCGTTGCTGGAAGTGGAAAGTGGACAGACTAAGTTGTGCTCTCTTCCAGAACTAATCCAAACACTATCAAAAGCAATGTAACGAACTCTTGCTGCCTTATAAATGTCTTCTAGATCACAAGGAATTATAAAATAATGTTATAAACCCAGTCGGGAGATTGAACTTAGGCTTTCCGACTGAGTTAGGGGTTAAACTCGAATTTTAACAGGAATTGATAAAATGACCGCATCTTTTGCAACGGCCCAAGCATGCGTTTGCAGAAGAACACATACTCGTATACGTCAGTTGGAACAGACAGGGTTGCTGCTCTTGATGCTAACGTTGAACTGCTTGACTCTATTTGTTGTTAGGGTTATCTTTTCGAACGAAAAGAAGTGTAATCTTGATGGGCCAGATGGTTTTCAGTTTTATTGGAGAGATCTGCGGAAGTACAGGAGGTACTGTAATAGTATGAGGGGCTTTTTCATCGAAGGGCTACGCTCGAATAACAATTCACATCGTCTCGAATGAATAGGAAAGACTACATTGAAGTGCTCGAAAACAGCATTCATTCTTTTTCCTTCCAGAGGATTTTACCATCAGGGTAACGCTAGCGAAATATAAATGAAAATAGGTGACTTTTGACTCATTGTCCAATAGAAACGGAAATAGACTGGCCGAACTGCTCTCCGAACTTAAATCCCATAAAGAACGTGTGGGGCATATCAGAAAGAAAGATTTATTCAAATAATCGGCTATGGGACAATACAGATGAGCTTAAGGCTGCAATTACTACCGAATGGTTTGGACTGGATATCTTGATTTTGGATCTTGGTATCTTGAAGAAATCGGCTGAATCAGTAAAAAAAAAAGCATTATTTTGCGTTGCAAAAGCCAATGGAGCCAAATTAATGAGCAATAATTTATGGCATATCCTGTGCAGGTCCTTCCATTTACTGGAAAAAAACTCAGCCGAAAATCACTTCAGCGGTGGCAAAGTTTCAATCATATAATATAACTAATAGCGGAAAGTACCAGGAAAAATGTTTTCTTAGTTAATTTCCGATGGATTAATTTGAGGAGCTTTTGTTGTCCCTTGGGCTTGACATTTCCTGCCGAGGGCGACCGCATCTAGAAAAGTATGTAGGTCGGACCAGGACTGACCTTGCGAGTTGGTTGGAACTTATTTTTCCGGCGATCCATTTAACAATCGTTACCACCAGTCATCTACTGCAACTTCTTTTATGTGACTCCTCTCATTTGGAGTTTTGACTACAAGCAAGGCATATTCTTCTCTGCAAATAAAGCATTCGTATGCCTTTTACCATGAGCAAACTGCTTCCCGAAGAATTCATCCAGGAACATGCCTCGTCAAAGTGGAATCACACTGAGCCTTAACAAGGCTAAATTGGCATAATGTTCATAAGCCATTTAAGTAAGTTGTATAAGTAGTTTCTTGCCAACACTTTTGGTCACTTCTCCACCTCCTTCTTTACCTCCTTATCAGTTGAAAATCTTTTGCACCCGTGTGCAACTTCAGGTAGTAAAGAGATACTAATCTGAAGGAGCTAGGGCGTATTTCCTTTGTGGCGTCGGCAGTCTGTGGTCTGGCATTGCCGTGTAGCAAGAGTTTGCACTTGATCTAAATCTCAAACGGAGGTTTTCCCTCCCAAACAAGATAACGGATGACGCCGCTTGGCGTGAGGAAGACTGAACGTACATTGCTCACGAAACGTGTTGTAGAGTCGTCAGTTCGTTACGCATAGACCTCGAATCGGTCTCGTTGCCAAGGTAAGAAGTTTGGCTAAACTACCGTGATGACTACCATAACGAAAAAAAAAATCCTTCCGGCTGTGAGAGCCTCAGTACACTTACCTTCTGGATATGCCCTCGTATTATTAAAAAAAGACAGCTCTTAAGTGATTTTTCGTTAGGACGACATACCAAAAAGTTAGAAGTTTCTCACAGAATATGCCAAAGCAAAGGTGTGGAGGAAGACACAATCACGAGCCGAACGGCAAGGTAAGTAAATAAACGAAGTTCATTCGTGAAACTAAGTGAACGAACAGTGAGGTGGCGACACTTTGAAGGGAGTAAGCTTTTAATTATAGATTTTTATTTTAAATAATCAAAAATGTTGCGTCCGAAATTAGTTCATTATTCCACCTACACATAAATTAGAAATGTATGTACAATATGTTTATATGTATGCGTTATTAAATATACATACATATGTATGTGTGTGTGAATTTAATGCTGTGCAGATGTTGCAAGACCATATGGACACAATTAAACTTCATTGGAACAAAACACAAACTGTTCAGTGCAACACAACACAACAAATCACACACATACGTGTATGTACATATACAACTACTGTCGACATACATACGTGTATAATGATTGTTTATAAATGCTCCTTATATGCTCGTTATTGCTGCTCACCTTACTTTTCGAACAAGCTTTTGACGAGATCAGCGTTAACGGCGCTGAGATCATTTTTCTACTTGATTTTTATATGTAGTCAGTAGGTAAGTATACTCGTACATACACATACATGCATACATACAGTTGATGTTTGGGCCTACAACTCATTGCAATCTTCAAAAGACTGCTCCCGTTTCATTCAGTCATTCATTCATTGATTCATTCATTCCTTCATTCATTATAAATTGATCAGCTTTGTGTGATCAGTGAGGCGGCGGCGATCGCGATTAAAGTGACTGAGTAAATGAGCGGAGACCGTTTGGATGCTACTGAGGCGAAATGCGCTCATCTTATGAGTGATCTTCGACAAGAGATTAGCGTTAAACGGGTAGAGCAAAACAAAAATGTATGTATTTGCGAAATACATACATACATACATAGAATTATTGATCAGTGAAGCTTTTTAAGTAGAACAAATGTGCCTACAAACGCAAACATACATCAATACATATGGTACATATATTCACACAGTCAAATGTCTTTAGATTGCAAAATTGCAAGTAATTATTAGAAGAATTTAGATAGATATATATGGTACATATGTACATACATATGTAAAGGGTGTTTTTTAGATGTTTGGTTTTCAATGAGGCAATATTTTTTTCGGAATCGGTCTTTCTGACAGCTGCTATTCAATAACGAACAGACTCTCTCCGAAACAACATTTGAAAATCGTGTAAATTTTTACCAAAGTAATGGCTCGCATCGTGCCCAGTCTGTAATTCGTGCCACCATCGATCGGTTGCCCCAGTGTATAATGCGCATCCTCAGAGAACCCATAAAGTGCTTACTAAAGACACTAATGCTGCTGTGAAGTAGAGCAACGAGTCAGGCCCTATTAGCTCGATCCGCCATCTCGAGCAACAATTGAAATTGTGCCCATCTATTTTATAAGGTATTTTATGAAGGATTTTGGTTTGCGGGCTTTGTCTTGCGCACCCCTCGAAAGAATTAAAGCCGAACGATCATCAAGCGCGTCACACGTTCGTTGAGTGGGCCCAAAACGAGATGACCACCCAAACCGATTTTCAAAAGAAAATTTTGTTCAGCGATAAAGCTCACTTTTGGTTGAATGTTTACTGTAATAAACGAAATTATCGAATTTGGAGTGATGATAATCCACAAGCCAATGATTAGAGACGTCGTTACATCCTCAAAAAGTCAGTGTTTGTTTGTTTGTTTAATTTTATAGTTTATTAAATTAAGCCGGCCATAATTTACAGACAATGGGGAACGTTATTGGACCATGATTAGTGACTTTTTCGTGCCTAAATTGGAAGATGTCGATGTGGATGAAAGCTAAAGAAACAATCAATTTATTGAAAGAAACTTTTGGGGAGCGCATTATCTCGCGTCGTTGGGCTTTGGCAGGGCTACCAAGGTCGTGTGATTCAACACCGCTGTGTACATTTTTTTGTTGTTGTTGTAGCAGCTTTTCCAAGCCCGCTTAGGGACAATCTAGTTACTCCAAGTCGCCGAGTTCATCTAACTGAAGGTCCAGGAAGCGAACTGTTTTAATGGGTTCAGACCAAAGGGAGGGAGAGTTAATTAAATGTGTAGGTTTTAGGGGGCATGTAAAGAGGTGCGGGGACTCGTCACATGCTGGAAATTTATTATATTAGGTATGTCGGGGTCCAATCTGGATAGATAGAAATTTAACTTGCTGCAATATAGAGACCTAAGTTGCGCTATTATTACACGGGAGTCTCGATGCACCTCGAGCTTTTCATCAGCTCTTTAAGGTGGTTCGACTTCGAGCACGCCATTCCCAAGGAGTGAGTTCTTGGATGTGTTGACTGACTCTTGGTGAATAGCGTTTAGTGCCTGTCTATATGTCGTCCTGTCCAGCGGTTCTTGCACATGCTGCTGGATTGAGTCGTTCATGTCTAGTATTCAGTTTCTGATGAGCCTGGGAAGAGGTTCCGCCTCTAGTAGATGTCTGTTGGGATGCTCCCTATGGTAGCAGCCCAGCAGAATTTGCTTGAATAGCAAAGCATTAAGCTCCTTAGCTCGTAGCATAGATGCTTCGCTGTGCAAGTGATGTTCGGCCGACATCAGAAGGTTTCCTGTCGCGATCTAGAGGGCGGTGTTTTGATAGGTGTGTAGCTTCTTCAACTTATCTTTATAATAAAGCTGATTTCTTGCGTTTTATTTCTTCTTGAAAATCACTTGTCTATAAAAAACACCCTTTAGATTTCACATGCATACATGCATATATGAAATATGTAATAATTATTTATGTGGGAGTTTCCACTCGTTCGCCTACAATTTTCTAGAGCGCAAAGATCGAACAAAAATGTTTGATGGATAAATAAATACATAGAATTTCGCTCGCACAAACACACATAGTCGTACATAGGCATGTTAAAATTCTTACTTTCATGAACTTTGCTAAAAGAAACTATTTATTGTGCGCTTAAATAAGCCAAGGCAGACAATGGAAATTGTATATTTTGCGCAGGGAAAAAGAATTCTTCCAAAACTATCTATCAAATAAATTATGCACAAATTTAAAACCGAATATATAATACATACATACAAACATACAAACATATATATTTATGCAGTATTTACAATATAAACATGTCGCGTTGTTTATGGTTCGCAATTCGCAAAGTTTTTACCGCCAAAAATTTGTACGTACGAGTATGTATGTATGCATGCATGTACGAGAGTATTCACTGGAAATGCTTCGGGAAGACAGATCGCCGTTGAGTCCGATGATGTCGTCATTACGCTGGCATTTCTTCAATGTTTTCTTTTCGCAATTAACAAACATCATCTAAGCAACATTTCTCATATACTAATTTACATATGTATGTACACGAATATGTATATATGTATGTATTTAAATGACCACAACAGAAGACGCTCAAGAATAAACACAAAAATTTATTCTCAAAACTTGCATGTTTTGTTTAGAACTTGTTTCTGTGGATTTATGACTTTTTGTCTTTTAATTCCTCTTTTTTTTAACTCATACGTAGGAAGCAGGCACACGAGATCTTCATATACAACCATACATATTTACATATGCCCAAATTAATCTTTCTGAAGCTTTCAATGATGAAGTTGCTTTTTTGCTTGTGACCAACAAGTTGTAGTCAACAATTAGAAAGGAAGATCCATTGTGTTCTTTAACTTTAACTTTTAAAAGCGAAAAGCTTCCGAATCAAGTCGGTTATATGGGAAGGTGATTAAAGATTCGATTTGATTACTCTTCTTTTTCAACGTACGCCAAGGAAAGACAGCGCCTTACCCACCCGATCTTTCCAACGAAGTGGAGGTCTTGTCTTGCTCCTCTTTCGCTTCAACCAACGAACTTAGTCTGCTTAGCCACTGTCTTGTAATTAAGCTTTATGGTCCCAAAACTTTTCTCCCAAGAACTCCCAATGCCGACATCGTCCACGCTTCTACATCATATAGCAGGATGGGAATGACGAGGAACTTGTGGAGTTTGGTTTTCGTTCGCCGAGAGAGGACTTTACATTTCATATGCCTACTCAGTCCAAAGTAGCACCTGTTGGCAAGAGTGATTCTGCGTTGGATTTCCAGGCTGACATTGTTATTGGTGTTAATACTGGTTCCAAGATAGACGAAATTATCTACGACTTCAAAGGTTTTTACTGTCAACAGTTACGTCGGGCCGGGTCGCGAATGCGATGACTGTTTGTTTGATGACAGGAGATATTTCGTCTTGCCCTCATTCACTACCAGATCCACTCGTTTCGCTTCTTTATCAAGTCTGGAGAAATCAGAACTAACGGCGCGGTTGTTGAGGCCAATAATGTCAATATCATTGGCGTAGGCCAGCAGCTTTACACCCTTGTAGAAGATAGTACCTTCTCTGCTCAGCTCTGCAGCTCTTAGTATTTTCTCCAGCATTAAATTGAATAAGCCGCCCGACATAGAGTTACCTTGTCTGAGACTTCGTTTGGTACCAAACGGCCCGGCGAGGTACTTCCCAATGCTGACAACGCTTTTTGATATTATTCAGCGGCCGCATAAGTTTTTTCAGATACCAACTCCACACATGACGGTATAGAGACAGCTCCCTTTCATGCTATCGAAGACACAGACGTAGGGTAACCCTTTTTATGAAAGGGTCTATTTTGCAAACATGATCCATGTACCTTGTCAGTTCTTCGACACCATATCTCAGTACACAACCATAGGCTCCCGCCATCGCGGAGTTCTGCATCTCCGGTAGATGTACTTTCACTGCCGTTCAGCAGGATGGAGAAGTGTTCCCTCCATAAACTTAGTAGATCGATTTGTTCTAAGGGACTGATTTATTATGTAGTGGGATCCAAAGATTACATACAAACACAATAAATAAATAAAAAATAAATAAATAAAAATAATTAAACAAAAAAATAAACAATATTAAAAAGTAAAAAAATAAAACGAAATTAAATAAATAAATAAAAATAAATAAAAAATAAAACAAAAAATTGATAAAACAATAACAAAATAAAAAAAATAAACAAATTAAATAAGAAATATAAATTTAAAAAAAAAATAAATAAATAAATAAAAATAAATTAAATAACATAAAAATAAAAACCAATTAAATAAATATAACATTAATTTAAATTAAATACAAAGGTAAAACGAAATGAAAAAGTAAAATAAAATATAAAACAAACAAAATAAAAAATAAATTAAATTAAAAAAATTTAATAAAAAAATATAAAGTTGAAGCGAAATGAAATGAAAAAGAAAAATAAAATAAACAAATAAAATTACATTAAATAAAATACATATTTTATATAGTAAAAATGAAAGATAATAAAAGAAATGTTTAAACAAAGATTGAAAAAAATAAATTAATAAATAATAAAAATTTAAACTATATATCTACCTAAAAACTTAAAAAAATGGATAAAAAAGATTAATAAATGCTTATAGTATTGTATATACATATGTATTAATATGCAAAAATAAGCAAACTATATTTATGATAAAAAAATATCGAACAAAAATAAATAATATAAGAAAAAAATTCAAACAAGCAATATATAAAAAATTAAAAAAAAAAAATAAATATTAAAATATAAAAAAAAAAAAATATTAAAAAAAAAAATATTAAAATATTAAAAAAAAAATAAATATTAAAATATTAAAAAAAAAAATAAATATTAAAATTAAAAAAAAAAAAATAAATATTAAAATATTAAAAAAAAAATAAATATTAAAATATTAAAAAAAAAAATAAATATTAAAATATTAAAAAAAATATTACAAAAAATATAAAAAAATAAAAAAAAAAATTAAAAAACAAAAAAAAATATAAGAAAATATGTTAGGAAAAATGTTAAAATAAAATAAATACAAAATGTTGAAAAATATTTATAAAAGTTATTTTAAAAAGAAAAAATAAATTGTAGTAGAACACTAACATTTTTAAACATTAAACCCAATGTTCTATTTTTTTGTTTTCTTTTTTCGTGAAGTTCTTCCGAGTTTTATCACCCTATCACTTTCTTTATACAATATACGTGTAGTGTTAACGCCTGCTCTTATTTTTTTCTATAGTAAGTATTTATTGTTTTAATCAGTGACATACAAATTATTAATATTTGTTTTTAAACTAAATATACGCATGTATGTAATTCAGAAATGCTACCTTATAATTGTAGACGGCTTATAATAGACAGATAAATTAGTTATGTATGTTATGTAGTAGGTTGGTTGCCATTTACTATTTTTTTATTCTTTCGACTGTTGCAATTTTAATAGAACTCAAGCATTATTTTATACTTGTTTTTACATTTAGATGGAGATAAAATTTAAGAAAAAAATTAAAGTGCGTTTGAGCATTCATCAAAACATAGTTTTTTCTTCCCTATTCGTGAATTTTGTTACACAACTGAGACGCTTAAATAGCGATTATGTACATAAATCGTACATACGCAATACATAAATAAAAGAATATTCAATTATTAAAAATACGAATTGTATCCACGAAATCTTAAATAGAATATTACATAATAAGTTATGCTTTTTTGTTTTTGTTTGTATGTATATATTATATTTTATTTTATATTTGCAAATTTTAATCTAGACGTTTTTTATAATAAAATAGAGTTAAGTAGTGCAATTATTGCGCGAAATTTCAATTTAATGTAAACTGCATTATTGAATCTTTATATATAAACTGAACAGTAAATTAAAAAAAAAAAAACAACAAAAAAAAATACCAAAACGACATCAGTGAAGTAGTTAACGAAAAGAAAGTAGTGCTTTTGAATACTATATTGAACGTCGCGGCTTTTGGTTTCCATTATAGTGTTCAGTTTGCTTTATAGAAAATATACCAATTCCGTACAAACGAAATGAAAGATTTATACTAAAGGCGACATACATATTGCCTATTACAGAACTGCCAAGAATGATTAATTCCTTAGTGTATGGTTTAGAAAATGCACTTACTTTTACACTATAAAAATCATAGAAGACATTTCAGTTTAAATGAAAAAATTATAATTAAATGACATTTTTTTTACTTTTTGCCCAGTCCAACCAGCACATACACGTTCATATACTTCATTTCGCTGCAGCCTTATACCATTTATCATTATTTATGCGGCTTTACTGCAACAATTCGCCACTAACAATTTCTAATATCATTTTGTGACGGAAATATTCCATATTCTGTTGCGAGAATGTTATCTCACGATTACGTGTGATATACTCGGCAAACATGCAACTGAATACACCACAATCACTGCCATTCATTTGACGTGGTACATCACGTACCGACTCGATTTCGAAATTGCTAGTATCGTAAGGTTGCTTTCGCTTATCCAACGATTCATCCTTGATATATTGTTCGAGTGCTTTTAGCACAGTAGGATTTGGTGTGCCCATCGAATCATAGTATTTAATGGTACGATTTTTCAGATGTATAATAGCCATACACCAATGCACACCACCAACATGCACGGGCACTGGAATAATATCTTTGGAGAATATATCCACTTTGCGGGTCCAACGTTTGACGCCACCATGACCAGCTGACAGTAAGCGCGGCACAAAGAATGTATTCATTGCGTAAACAGTGGGTAAACCATGTTTTTCGTGCCTTTTCTCACCACGCTCGGTCAGTAGATTCATATAGAAGTTGATAACTTCATCGTTAAGCCAGTTGTGACCGAGCAGAGTGTGAATATCGCGACGTGTAATGTTTAAATTGAATTTTGAAACCAAAACCTAAATAATGAAAAAGGAGGGAACATTTACTATTTTAATAAAAACCAATTAAATTTCACAGCATACCTGGTCTGGTGGTCCCATTACAGCGGCCTTTATACGATTTTGATGTTCCGGTGTTAAATCTATAAATTCAGGTTCTTCCTCTATGACTGGTTCTGGGAAATCATCGATCACAAGCAAATCTGGATCGACTATTTGTATTTTACGCAGGCGTTCTTGCATTTCCGATTCGGCTGCACGACGCTCGGCTGTTAGCTTTTCCAGGCTGTTCAGATATATGCAAATAAATTAAATTAAAATAAAACTTCTTTTGTCCACAATTTTTTTTAACAAACATACACATTCACAGTTTCGTTAACCTCCTGTAAGCGACTCTTCTTCTTTTCAGTCCATTTCGATTGCAATGACTCGAGCCAATTTGACTTGAGATGTGGTGAAGTATTGAAACGTTCTTGCAACGTATTAACCGGCTCAACGTAGGGTCTGGGTAATGAATAGAAAAAATAAATATATTATTATTTTAATTTAACAACATCTAACGTTCTATATTTAGGATGACTTACAATCTTGTCAAGCACTTTTTCTTATCATTTGCGCCTAACACTGTACCGCTCTCGTTTTGATCTTTCAATTTTGTGCAAGCCGACACCACTTGCCGCTCATCATCGTCCAAGTCGATGATTTCACTTATTTCATCGTCATCGTCATCAAGAATAACCGTGGGCAGAGCAATCCGTACAGGCGTTTGCTTTCTCACATTTACCAACGTGACATCATTATTCTCTTCATCATCATCATCATCGTCATCGTCCAAATTGATGGTAGACGATAATGGTGGTCTTTTCAATGCACGTACATAACTATTTTGCTCTGTTAGTGACCTACGTTGGTTGCTGACGGACTTTTGATTACCGAGATTGGCATGTTGCAAAGCACTGCGTTTTTGTGGCGCATCAAAACTAAATGCTGGCTTGGGCAACGTACGCGCATTCGCACCTTCTGTGCTGCCATACAAACATGGTACTACCTGCTGCAATAGTTGCTGATATTTTTCGTGCTCTTCAGTTTCTATTTCATGCGTTAGTATTGAACGCGCATTTGTGGACCACATGTTGGAACGTAAGTTACCTAAAATATTTATACCACCATTAGATGCAGCTATTTTATATATATAAAAAAAATACAAAAAAAAAACATTAACTACAAATAATATTTTTTTATATGAACTCAATACTCACATGTGGCACCCGAGGACGACGCTGAGCTCGCCGTACGCCTGCCTAAGACATGGCCACCACCCATTGGCATTTGCAAGCTCTGTCGCAGAACCTCTGAGTATGATAATGGCTTGCGTTTCGTCAAATCAATTTCAGGCATAAGTGATGTCGCTAGGATGCTGCCTGTACGCGGTTCAATAAGTGGTGGCGGCGGTTTTATGATCCCCCCTCTAGCATTTTCATTTTCACGCATTATGGGTACATTAATAGTGCGTGGTAATGGATTAACGTGTTCACCACGCATTACAGACCCGCTAGCGAGACCAACGCCAAATCCTCGAACCAACTCTGGTTCATCATCATCGGAAAATTCGACATCTGCGTAGGAAGTATTCTTAACTAACCGATGAGTTATTGTAGGCGCAGTAAACATTGACTTTCGGTATTTGGGTTTTTCTGTGAAAAACAATAAAATAAAAAAATTAATATATACATCACTGAAAGTGTTTGCATGCCGATATTCTGAGCGTTTAACTGACCAATGGAGTGTAATGATTTGCGTTGTGTCATCTCTAATGAATTTTGGGAAGCGCTGCTAGGCGATTTGCATGATAACATTTGTTTTTCGTGCTTAGGAAAGGATGAGATCACATCAAAATCGGCTGCAAACAGCAATGTTTGTCAATAACTGAATCCATTAAAAAAAAAAAAAAAATAACAAATTATTCACTTACCGTCATCCAATTTGTGAGTTATAATTTTAGGAAATCGGTTGTGCACTTTTTTGTATTTAATTGGATGCGGATTGGCATCTGCTGAGTAATTTGACGACCTAGACCATTTTTTAAATCACAAAAAAAAAATCCATTTAAAGAGAATTCAAACAAAAAATATCTGTATGTGAGCTTTTCAGCTATACCTTTTCCGTGTATCCTCTCCTTGTGTATTGCCTGCAGAATCAGTGTTTAAATTCAACAAACGGCGTAGTCTGTTGAATATATCGATACCCATCTGTGAGTTGGTAGGTCTACCCGACGTACGTTCTGGCAACGTGTAGTATGTATCGTAGTCTTCTTCTGCTTCTAGTTCTTCTTCCCCTTCTGCTTGTCCGTTTTCTAACAGTCGCCGGTGACCCTTTGTGTAATTATAACCTGCAAATTCGAAGTCGTCCTCAGCCAAGTAATAGCTACTTGTTACACTTTCTGCACTATCACAACGCTCTAATGGAAGCGGCAATTGACCATTCAAAACACGCTTTCGGCGTGGTTGCGGTGGTATGAGTTCCAGTGGCGGCAATTCCAATTCAGTTTGTATAGCTTCAATCGGTATAGCTGCTGGCACGGGACGTAATGGCCGCTTGCGTGCTTTCAATGGTTCGCCAGATAACTGTCGGCGTTGACCAAAGTGTTGCTAATAAAATATACGAAAAGTATTAGGTATTATAATTCATTCTGGATTTAATCACTTACATGGTTTGGTACTCTAGTTGGACTATGTTTTCGCTGTTTAGGTGCTGGTTGCACGAAATAATCGTAATTATCTTCTTCGCCTTCTATTTGTATAATAATTTCTTCAGTCACAGGTGTTTGCACTTTTTCAACGCTATGGGCTGAAGACTCCTGCGTTAGCTCGTTGTTTTTTGTATCACCTCTTTCTTCTGGTTCATCAACAACATCAATCAATTCATATTTTTCCTCCTCTTCACCTTCTTCTTCGTATGTAATATTACCGATTCCGTTAAGTTGTGGTGGTGAAGAAGCGTTACGGTTTCGTGCACCTGGCGGTGACAATTTTTTTCTAGCAAAATAACTATTTGTATCTTTATCGGTTATGTTTGGAACTTTAATTCTAGAAGATGTATCACTCAAGTGGAGCACATTTAAGTTTCCGCTATAGCGAGAGTATGCAATGTTAGCTTGTGTCTGCGTATGCAGTTGTGTAGCAGAAATTTCATCAAAACCGCGTACATGCGCCAGAATAGAATTGGCGTCACTAGCGGGAATGTGATTTTTTAAGAAATATTGTAGATTATCCTCCAAGGGCGTGTGTTCAATGTACATCATCAATGTGAACACGTATGGTGTGCGCCGTATTGGAACTCAAAATCTCTCTAGCCATTTACGGAGGTTCACCCCAACAAGACAATTTCTTCTTAATGCTAACTCACGCCTTTAGTTTTATTGGTACATAGTATAAACAGCTACCAAACAATTGAACAATATTTCCTTTCACAAGTAATGAAATACTTTTTGTAGATTTTCTCTTTTATTTGGTATTCAACTAATAAATATATATTTTCTACGTTGCACTAAAAAATTTCACTTTGCGCTTGTGAGAAAAAAGCCGCCGTTCGCAAAATTGTGAAAAGTGACACATGGAAATCGGCTATTTACAGTTGGCAGCGCTGATTGTTTCGCGTTTGTTGCCACTTGTATAATTTTCTATTTCTTGGGATGTAAAATATATTGCTATAAATATGGCAAAAAATAAAATGAAATTGTATTAGTTTTTACTAAATTACAATAATAGTTTTAATTGCACTAAAGAATAGTAAAGATGTTTGGTTTGTTGAAATTATTTCTTAATGAATAATTTTGCAACCCTGTTTGAGATTCTCTACTGGTGTTGCCGTATCGTAGATTAGCTATAAAATGCTGCAAAAGTGCTTCGACATAAGTACTCCAATTTAATAAGAAAAATATTGAAGTAACTTTGGTTTGCAAAAAAATGGGATTTATTAAAAAGAAGAGGATATGTAAATTAATTTTATTTTCAAAGCTTTTAGGAATGAAAAGTCGAAAACTTAAAATAAGAAATTAAACAAAATTTACAAAATAATAAAATTTTCTGTGAATTAACTTAAGTTTTCTTTATTAATATCCTTTAATCGAACTTCACTTCGTTTAATTTTGTAAGATGAATCAAAAATAAAACAAAAAACTTTCAGTTTCTTTAAAATTTCATTACTTCTCATTCAACTTTTTATTCTCTAAAATTTATTACAAAAATACATTTTTTTTTTTAGTAGTTTTCACTTTAACATTTCATTAAATGATAATGAAAAATTCCATTATTTTAATAAGGAACATTTTTTTTTTATTAATTTTTACTCTCTAAAATGGAATTAACTTTTTTTCATAAAAATAAAAATAAAAAAGTAAAATTTTTTAAAATACTTAATTACTTGATGTCACAAGAAATAATACAATTAGTAATACTTTTCAATCCCTGGTGTTACAGCAAATGAAAATCATATTCCAAATTAACATGCTTACAACGTAAACCAGCCCCGCCAAGCCCACACTCGCCTGAAAATAGAAAATAATATTTATACAGAATTATTAACTCTTCTGGTAGAGGGTGATCTTCCACTCGAAGGGCGAAAAATGCAATACAAGAATGGGATAAGCTCTTTCTCGCTTGTGGCTCTTTACCTACTCGTTATATTCAAATCCTGTCAGGGGCGCAAGGGCCTCTAATAGAAAGTGGAGGGAAAGCTGTCGATTTTAGAATCTGAACAGATGATAACTTGAAAGAAGATTTCATATAATTGGTGAAGTCTAACTACAAGACGCTGCTGGCTGTTAAATTTGTTAAGTCTGTCTTCGCGTTTCCCTCACTCTGAAAAAAACATATACCGCGCCTGGGTTTATCAAGTTTTAATTGTAAAGTGCTAGATTCAAATCTGGCTGCCTCAGAATCGAAAATCCCGTGATAGATACTTTGTTCTAGACGTCCGTACCCACAGAAGGTCTAACATCGACTCGAACCCCTACCCTGTAGCAGCATAGACACACACCTATGTGCAATAAAGAATGTGCGCTTTCAAACTCACTATGAACAGTTGCCAAAGATGCCCTTCGAAATACGTTGCGGTAGTCCAGACAGCGTGTCCTGAGGAAAAAGCAAAGATAACCCTGTTCTCCTATTTTCTAAGATTATTTAACAACATCTTGGTCTAAGGGCTCATTACGAACTGCCGCGGAAGGTACCATTCGAAACACGTTGGAGAAATAATCCTGCTTATCCCGAAACGTTTCGGTCGTTCGGATTGTGTGCCATGCGGAAAAGGTGGCTTGAGTTTAAGAGATTTGCATGAGAATAAAGAGCTTAAGAAGCTGGCGAAGAGAATACGTGTATATGCTCGAAAATATTGTTAAAAGATGTAGCGTCCAGATTAGCCAAATATATGTAGAACCGAAAGAGGTGATCTGGCAACTGATGTCTGGAATATACTGAGTTAAGAATGGGAATACTTCTTTATTCTACTAAAATACAATGATTGTGAAACACGTAGAGTTGGGGATTTGAACCCTCCAACTGGTGATGATACAACAGGCGTTCCATCATCCGCATATGACGAAGTTCCAATAACGGTACGACGTATTGTGAGAAAGGCTAAAGGCCGTAAGTGTGACTTTAGATCCAATAGATTCCCCATAGGTCAGATATTCGAAATGAGCCGAATATTCGAAAAAGACGCAGTAGAAAAGGATGACACACATACGTTATTATAAAGCGAAATTGAACATCCTCTGTGCCGTTCAGTATCCTGGTAGGATCCCAGGCTCGAGTAAGAAATTGAAAAGTAAAGTCCTTTCGAACGATGTTCGAACCTTTGCGTACTAGCCGTAACGAATACCTCAGAGGATTTTATGGGAAGCTGTACGAGATATATGTCGAAATTGACATACTTCAATGAATAAAGACATAGCGAACAGAATTGGCAAGTCTCAAGGTTGGAAGAGAGCACTCCAGCTTTAAAGGTTGTAGTAGCTGCGACTGAAAGCAAAAGAAGAAAAATATTTCTACTCCGATGGTGCTAGATCAGATTTCACTTGGCGTTTTCAAGGAGGTAGATCGTCTAAGAAGAAAAATTCTCCTTGGTCGGATTTACTCAGGCTATAATTATGTTATGTTATGGGCTTAGCTGTATTTTAACCTAAAGAAACATTATTACTTTGGAAGCAGATAGGAGCCCTGTGCGAATCATCACAGAGAAGGTAAAAGCCACTTACCTGAAAGGAAAATGTCACCACAACCCAATGAGCCAAAGTGCCCCAGACAAACATCAACAGACCATTAGTGAAATGCACGGGAAATCGAATGGCATTCCATTGAGCGCGAGGCATGCTACGTTGAAAGACGACATCTTGTAGGAAGAGGGTTACTGACTGACCGAAACCCAATAGCACAGAGGATACACTCAGCTGGAGCTTCGATGTGGAGAAACTGATGACTAAAATAAAATGAATGCATATTAATAAAAAATTAGGAATAACATACGTGTATATGTATTTTGCACTCTACTCACGAATTAAAGCTAAGGCTTTACAAACACTACCCAGAGTGTGCCACTCAATTTTACGTTTGTACAAGCTACTGCCGAAGCGTGGCGTCATCAGTGAGAAGCACATCCAGGGAAAGGCGATTAGTGAAAAAAGAAATGGTATCTCCGCATTCTTAATGGCATGATGAGTCACCGCCAAACCCGGCAGCACAGTCAGACACATCACATATGAAAAAATATCCGCAGACATGAGCAGTGTTGTGGAATAAAGTCGGGGCACTAAGAGCGCACGTTGAAGTGGCAGGAAAGTCTTCTCCTTCAAACTCTTCCATAAATGTGTGGTCACATTGCGAGACAAGCGTTGAAATTTGTGCTACAAATGAATCAATAAAACCTTTAATGAATTCTCTATTATACAGATGTCACCTTTCGCTTACCAAATTTCCTGCTGTCTTAACTTCCCCACCTCTACCACCACCACTTGCAATCTCATCCATTTGCTGTAAACCATTCGACGAGGCGTTGGGATGTAATTTTTGTGATGCCTCGATACTCGTGTGACTCTTTCCAATCGTTGCTGAGCTACCACGCATTATAGACACGGTCTCATCCTCTTCGGGTATGATTTCCATAATCTCTACGCCATTTGGATTGACAAAAGTCACATATGCTTCATCCGCCGCCAACATATAATTATTTCGCGCTTCAGCAGCAAAGAGCGCTGCCGTCGCTGTACCCGGATGTGGTTCGCGTAGTGGACTCTTCCAAGTTCGTGGCAGCTGTACATCGATACCATCAATTTGATCGGCTATACTTGGTGGAAAGGCGCCCAACTGATGGTGTAATGGCGGAAAGGCACTTTCCGCGGTGATCATGGAAATCCGTTTGGTTATTGAACCCTCCCGATGACGTGTAATAATCAAACTGATGGGTATGAGATTCACTAGCAAAGCGGACATTAACACAATCGATTGGGCCGTGCCGTAGAGTGTACGCAGACTGGTGAATACGAACGAGAGAAAGAGCTGACAGAATGCTTCACCACAGAGATGTATAGTTTTGCGTACGAATTTATCTTCACGCGGCCGTACCGCCTCCAATATGACATGTGTCTTCCAAGCGAAGAGACTAGAACCAATGCCTGCGAGTGGAAGGAAGTAGTGGAGGAAATTAAATACAATTTCTAATATAACTAAAACTAACCTGCAAAAAATCCATAAAATACTATAGCTATGGCCTGCGTTGTAGTTGTTACAATAAACCAAGCCGATGAGAAAAAAATACCACTTATCATGAGCGACAGAGTGGTGATCAATGTTGCGCAGAGAAAAAATCGACGATATTCGATTGTCTCTCGTTCACGTCCCCGATATTCTGTATCCAGATGTTCCAGTATGGAGCGGCAAATCTGACCGGTTGCTTGATAAACAATTGCAGGCCAAATGCGTAGCACCAAATCTTTATCCGATTCCACAACATTGCCATAGAGGTAGGCTGGTGTGGCGAGGAAGGCCTGCAAAGAGACACGGCAAAATACAGAGTCAGTAATTGAAGGCATAAAAGGTAATAACTGAATCTCTTAAACAAACATTGATTGAGTTAATGTGATGAATGAATTGGCTTGGAATTGCTTCTTACAAACGATGTCAATTATTCATAAAATTAGCACCCAGAAAAAGGGCCGCACTATCCGCCTTCCCTCTCCTTTCAAAATAAAAGAACCCTGATCAAACGCACTTGGCTTGTGATACCTAAAGTGGACTTGCGAAAAAGCTCCTTTTTACCATTCTAGATACTTAAATTATTATTTAGCGAATTTTGTGAAACCCGCAATCGCGCCGCCCTGAGGACTACTCAGTCGCAGAAGTAATGCTCCATCGACCCCTTTTCATCCATAACCCTCCAGCAGCGACAGGAGGGCCGGTTGAGAAGGTGTAGAGACTTTATTTTCTTCTTTCCGATCTATGCCTAGAACTGTCTGGTTGGTGAAGGCTGAACTGCGGTTTTGCTGAGGAAAGGGGTCGTGCGCAGAATTTATTGATGTAAGGACTGTTTCCCTTTCAATAAGCTCATCGGTTATTATTTCTTGGTATTTCTCACTATGCGAGCGATATCTCACATAGGTACAGTTGCGGGCTTGTTTAAAATTTCTCAGCATTTTATTGCCACTTTTGAGGTCTCTTGCCGGTGTCAATTGCGAATAGTACCGAGCGAACTCCTTAGCCCACCCTACCGTTGATCTTTGAAACGTTAATAAAAATGGCTATGGATCTTCTATGCGCCTAACGGGAGAAGATTAAAGAGAGTTTCAAGGACTTTCGAAGGAGTCAAAAACCGTTCACTGAACTTTATCCAGTTTGTTTTCGGGGAGATCAGACAGCGTTATGGAACATTCTTTGAAACATGGTTTTAATAACTGAAGACTTTTTTTACTGAATTTAAATCCGCTGAAAACTCCTTATGAAGAGCAGTACATATTGGAGTGAAGTTTTCGGTGACGGATATCTTTACCAACAGAACTGCGTACAAGTGGCACATCCCGTTTGCGAGAACAGCCTTTATGCTACTTTGAATTGAGTTGATAATTGAAAATTAAGGTCTTCTCTTCACAAAAAAAGGCTAAACTTTACTAGATGTTCATCATTTTGGTGCAGGAACGTGGTCATTGATGATGATTAGAAATAAGCTGATTCGAGAGAAAGGTTTGCCGAATAATTTCTGGTATACGGTGACATTGTCATAGTTCAGCGAATTAAGAGACAGCAACCAGGCTGGTTAGGAGATCATGACATCCGAATGGATGGAAACATTTCAGCTTAGAAAGTATTCGATATTGATGGCCAAAGCTGGGGAACAGGAGGTCCTTCAATCCACATAGATTGACACATATGCAGGGTGATCTGGCTTCACCACCTGGCTTCTGCAGTTGTCATCGAATTCAATCACGAAACGGCTAGTTTGCGGGGCCTACAATTATTGTAAAGGAGATGGAGTAGAAATTTTTTTTTTCCATATTACTAAAATGATTTAGGGAAAAATATACTTTCGGGTGCTCTAAGTCAGTTGGGAAACACCGAGGTAATTTCATTGGAAACTTTAAAAAGACTAAGACAAGATGGTCGTTTTTCCACAACGATTGTGCAGGCTATCTAAGACCTCGCACTTTGAAATTATTCTCACAGAACAAATCCGAGCAGAGGCTGTTCACATAAGGTTCCACAAACTGACAGCTCAAAGGCAAACCTTGCAATTGACGAACTATATCTTCTCTGGGACCTCTTAAGGTACGTGCTCATATGCCTGTATAGACATTGATTTGGAAATTTTGTTAACTTCAAGTAGGGTATCACCCAGAATCGTTGTTCGTGAATTTACATCTTCCTGTTGCTTTGATGACATTTGATGTGACATACATATAATTATAAATACACATTTAATTACTTAATAAATACAAAAACGTAAATACGAGTATACAAAAAATTTAAGATAAAATAAAATATAAAAAATTTATATATATGTATTTATATGTACATGTATGGCAAACCCACATAACAGATACTTCTGTTGAATGTGTTTGTTGATTACACGCCTGCGCTGTACGCCCGCCGTCGCTACAGCTGTCGCTGCAGTCCATTTGCCGCGCGCTTGTATACTCATAATCGCTGTTGCTGTTGTTATTGTTGTTGTTGTTGTTGTCACAAAGCGCGCTAAAACATTCAATTTGTGAATGCAAACGACAACAAAACAAACAAACAGAACTCGAAAAAAAAATTATAAAATGAACTTGTAAACTTGTAATGGTGAGGCGCTACCGAGACAAAGGCGGTTTTTGGATATAAAATTAATTTTTTATTTCTTTTGTTTTTTTTTTTGTTTTTTTTTGTTTCTCTTGATTTTTTTATGCGCTCTTAAACACTTTTTTTCTTATTCACAGTTGCCTTTGTGCGATTTATGCCCAATTTTCGCGTGTATTCTGGTGACTTTTATTCAAGTTTTCATAAACGTGTAAATGTGGTTGTATGTGTGCGTTGGCTAGACTTGGCGTTAATTTTTTTTTATTGTATTAAATTTCTTCCTTTCTTTCTTTCTTTCTTTCTATATATGTATGTACGAGTATATGCGTAGGTGTGTACGTGTATGTGTGTGAATGCGCTTGCACAGCAGCAGCAGTCGCAGCAGCATCAGCAACGGGAGCTCACATTGTAAACATTGTCAACATCGCAAATTTTCGTCATCACAAACGCACATACATAGGCGAACATTTAAATAAAAAGCTGATAAAAGACGCTCTTATCGCTCGAATATATCTACCGAAGATTAGTTAGAGTTAGTATTCTGAGAGATAGACGACATTAGCATAACACTTTTCACTCCACCAGCGACAGACGGGCTAAATTTGCTCGAAAAATGTCGGTTTCCACGTACATAATATATAAATATATATATTTAAATTTATAGAAGTTATTTTTTGTTTATTTATAGGATTTTTTCCACTACTTTTTTTTGGGGGAATTTTTCATGCGGCAATTTTCACTTAATCACTTTAATTAGGCATGTAGTATGTATGTAGGTACATATGTACATAGGAATTTAAGACACTTAGTATGTATATATTTAAATTAAAATTAAATTTCTTCAACAGCAACAACAACACTTAGCATGTGGATAAATTTTCATTTTCATATGTATATATATATATATGTATGTATGTATGCGCGTTTCTTTGGTATACGCTTGTATATTTAAGTGCGTTGAAAAACCAACAAACAAACAAAATTAAAAAAACAAAAAACAAAAACTGTCTTAACAAGTATGAGCACAATGACAAGTTATTTGTTGCTTCTTATCCACAAGTACTGCAGCTGATCATGTCACTTATCGTACTGAAATTACGAGTATAAAACGTTCACTCACCGCCAGCTCAGTTCAGTTTAGTCAGTTTTTGCTCCACAATTATCATCATAATCATCAAGCAAAAAAAGCCGCTGCTCCGCACACATTCACACAAGCACATGTGTTGCGTTGATTTACATACATTTATGTACATATATGTATATATGCACATATGTAGATATCAACATCACCATCTACACCCCTCTCCACCTCCCCAAAAAAAACAATATTCAGATAACAGTGAACAATCAACAGACGAGCAGGCAAACAGGCGCTGGCCTGATGACCGCCCGCATAATTGAGTAACCAGCAGCGTGCAGCCAGCAAGCAGCCCTTTGTAATGACGCTGTGACGTAGTGTTGACGTCGACTGCGCAAGCGAGACGCTGTGTTCTTTTGATAAATTAGGCGTGCTGCTGCTACTAAATGCACATATGTACGAGTATGTAAGGGTCTGTTGGAATTTATCTTTTAAGATCATATGCACCATCGCTCTTTTATATACTCGTACACACATACATATGATGAGAGAGTGACGACAGTGAAGCGATGGCGGCACTCTTACTGTTTTTGTGCAAATGAATGATTTTTTTGGTTTTATTTTCGTTAATTAAATTTTATTTTTTACTTTAAACTTATGTACATTAATTTCATTTTATTTGGATTTTTTTTTGTGTTTTAATTCATTTTAATATATTTCTTATTATTTCATTTCATACATTTTTGTTTTTTTTTTATTCAAACCATTTTAATTTCTTTGATATTGATTTAGTTTGCTTTATTTTACTTGAGTTTAATTTAATTTAGGTTACATAATTTAGTTTAATTTGATATTTTTTTTGTTAATTTATTTTCTTTGATTTTATTTTGTTTTATTTCAATTTATTATTTTGCTTATTTTATTTTAATTTATTTTACTATATTTTTAATTTAATTTCAATACATTTATTTATTATTTTTAATTTTATAATATTTTATTTTACCTAATGGTATTTTGTTTTGTGTTTATTAATTTTATATAATATCAATTTACTTGATTGCATTTTAATATGTTATATACTATTATATTGTTTTCAATTTCTTTTTTTATTTATTTAGTTTATAATTTTTTATTTTGCTTTATTTTATTTTATTTTATTTTATTTTATTTTATATAGTTAATTTTATTTTATTTAACTTTATTCAAATCCAATTGATTTTCATTTAATTTATTAACTTAAGTTTACAATTTTGATGAATTACAATTTATTTAATTTTCTTTTATGTTATTTTATTTTATTTTATTTTACTTTATTTTATTTTTTTTAATTTATTTTTTTTTTATTTATTTCATTCTATTTTACGTTATTTTATTTTGTTTTATATATTTTATATTATTTTATATTATTTAATTTAATTTTACTTGATTTAATTTATTTTATATTTCATTTAACATTGCTTTATTTAATTAAATTTGCTTTTATTTTTTTATTTTATATTATTTTTCTTGTTTTAGTATTTAATTCAATTTTGTTTTTTAATTTTTTTATTTTGCTTTTATAATAAGATTTTATTTTTCTTCGTATATTCTTCGTAATTCATATTTGCATGCTTACAGTCGCACACATCCATATTTTTTTGTCGTACGCACAAAGGTATGCAACGTTTTTTGCGTTGGAAGTGGCCCTGCAACACGTGTATAGAAGTAGAGATAATATTCTGCCAACAGGTGATAAGAATAATTTTCAATCACGTCAATCAAAAGGTGATAAAATATACTTTTATACATATAGACGTGTACATACGTAATAAGTAATAAGTCAGCAGAATGAGATAATAAATGTCGTGTATAGGGTTGTTCAGTATTAACTGAGGTGTTAATAAAATAAAATAAATGTTTAGTTGGAACAGAAGTACAGAAGGCCAGGCTAACTAGCTAATGCATTTGCTAGGGGTTTTGATACTTTGACTATTAATACAAAGGTAATCCTTTTGAAGATTTTCGAGAGAAAATAAATAGTTAATTACTTAGTCCAAAACCATCTAATTGATCTTTTAATTATCCACGACAGAAAACTGACCTGAAAAAAAATGGAGAAAATTAGAAAAAAGTCCAGCGACCGGTAGTTAAATTTTGAGAAACTTGAACATTAAATATCACATGGTCGGCGGTAATTTGCTATCCCTCGAATTCGGAGGTATCAATAGTTGTACTATTTATCGAGTTGTAATATACACGTATATGCGGAAGAGGGGTTAGAAATTTCCACCATGCTACTTACGGTTTTTGATTTTTAAAGAACGTTTGTTAAGCCAGAGCAATACTGTATTGTATGATATATCTTGCTCAAGTCATGGCACGTTTTAAAGATAAGATTACAAAATATATATGCTTTTACTTATGTTGGAGTGGATTTATATTCCTTGGTGTGAATGTATACCACTGAACTTTATTTTTGGCAAAATTTTGGGGTACATATGTACTTTGTTATTATAAATTAAATAAATTTAAGAAATCGGTTAAAAAAATATACAAACACAAAGTAATAATGATGAAAATGAAATAAAATAAAATAAAAAAATTAAAATAAAATAAAATAAAATAAAAAAATTAAAATAAAATGAAATAAAATAAATTAAAATAAAATAAAATAAAATAAAATAAAATAAAATAAAATAAAATAAAATAAAATAAAATAAAATAAAATAAAATAAAATAAAATAAAATAAAATAAAATGAAATAAAATAAAATAAAATAAAATAAAATAAAATAAAATAAAATAAAATAAAATAAAAAAAATAAAAGTAAATAAAATAAAATAACATAAAATAAAATAACATAAAAATAAATAAAATAACATAAAAATAAATAAAATGAACGAAATAAAATAAAATAAACTAAAATAAAATAAAACAAAATGAAAAAGAAATAAAATACAATTGAATGAAAGATAGATCAATATTTTTTCGACATTGCTTCCCATCTATGGGGTTGCCGAATTTTGCCGTTATTTATTCACTGATTGATTATGCTATGTCATTCAAATAACAAGTGTGTTAGCGTTTTCAGGCACATTTGGCACAACCTATAAATTCATGGCCAATAAAAACATATAAAGATATACATATATAAATAGATTAAAATTGGCAAAAGATAATAAAATTTTTGATAGAACATAAATATTACAATTTGTTTTCTCAAATTCGTTCTGATTTTAAAGATAATATTATATTGTTAATTTTGATAATTTTTACTTCAACCGGAAATTATTATCAAATGAGGAATGGTTTTCGGGGAACTGCCAATTATAGAAATTTTTTATTTAAATTTATTTTTGTAATGAAAAGGCATACAAGTTTTATCAGTAAATCAATTTTAAAATTTCCTTTGAAATTAAAATTACTAATAAATTTATTTAAAATTTTTTTTGTATGTATATATGCCACAGTAATTATATCTTACTCATTGTATTATTTACCTTTTCAATTATTTTTTGAAACATTAAATTAAAATCAAATAAAAGCAACTAAATGAAAAGAAGATAAAATTATTTAAAATGATATAAATTAAAATGAAATAATGAAATAAACTAAAAAACAATAAAATAAAATAATAATAATAAAGAAATAAATAAATTAATTAATAAGATAAGAAATAAAATGAAATTAAATGAAGTAAACAAATAAAACGAAATGAAAATAATATAAATAGTTAAATTATAAAATAAAATAAAATATCAAAATGAACTAAATAAAAAAAATAAATTTAAATAAAATATAGTAAAACAAAATAAAATAGAATAGAATAAATAAAATAAAACAAAGTAAAATAAAATATAATATAATAAAATAAAATAAAATAAAATGAAATAAAGCAAAAGAAAATAAAATAGAATAAACTAAAATAAAATAAGTTAAAATAAAATAAAATAAAATCAAATAAATAAAATAAAATAAAATGAAATAAGATAAAATAAATAAAATAAAATAAAATAAAATAAAATAAAATAAAATAAAATAAAATAAAATAAAATAAAATAAAATAAAATAAAATAAAATAAAAAATAAGTAAACTATAAAAAATTAGTAAACTAAATTTATTTGGTTCAAAAATATAAGTAAAAAAATGAAATACTTCCATATTCAGTGATGAAATCTGAGATTCACCAACGAACAACATTACTAATTGTGTACATAAATACGATTTACGCATCTGCAAAGTATGGTAAATAAATTATAAAAATTCCTTTCAACTACAAACTACGCGAATAACAACTTTGAAGCATATAATTGTATATAGTAGTAATAAATACAGTAGTTGTTTACGCCATGAAATCGTATTAATGTAAATACATATGTATATAACTAAGTAAACGCATTATGTCAATAACAGGGATAAACACCACGAATTCTGTTTTGGATTTGGCAAAAAAAAAAAAATTCCATTCACAAATATGAAAATGCGTTTCTCCAATGCGTTGACATAGTTTCGATATTTACAGAAGATAAAAAGGCGATGATAGTGCACTTATATGCATATGCATATATATGGTATGTGTTTTCGAGTGTTTTTTTTATACCCCGCAAGGTTATGGTTAGATATTTTAGTGAGCTTCCAAGTTTTTTATTTTTGCAAAAATTTGTATTTTCAAATTCATTACCATATATTACTTGCGATTTTCAAATTGTAGTGTAATTTACTTATGTGTTTCTCACACAAACCGGAAATTATTGATTACCAAGTTTTCATTACAATATTAAGGACACATTTGTGTAGCAAACTTGAGAACGACGCCCTCTCGAAGCAGCACTTCTGGTGTACAGATGCTCTCTCTCCTTCTCTGTCCTTCCCAAGGCTCCAAACGGGTGGCTGCTCACGTTTCCAGGGTACTATATGAGGACGCAAGAGTAGAAATTGGATATATTTTAGCCAATAGGGCAAAAGTAAAGTCCTCAATCTCATTCGAATTATTAGGTGTAGAGGATACCTGGTTGGCGCTGAACGGTGAATAAAAGGCAGCTGACGTTTTTATAATACTGGAAAATATTAAAGAATACTTACTTTTCTAAAAACTAAACTTAGTGTTTTGAATTAGACAGAGTTCTTTACAAATTTTTGTAAAACTTTTTGCAATATTTTCCGCCGGTCACAATATATTTTATGGATCAGTACCTTTTAGGTATTAAGAAAGGCCTCTCTTCTACTACAGCATCCGGAGCTTCCAATAATCACAACAATATTATATTGTTTCCTGTTTTTTGACCTGGAAAAAAGAAAACTGGTTGATGGATGTTTCTACTTTGTTCTCTCTTACTCTCTCAATTGCCACTCACCTTGATATATGTGTATTCGATTTATATTATTGGCGTTTTGCAACGCCTGAAGTGATTTTCGGCCGTGCTCCACCTCTAATTTTTGGTATGTGTCTTGATGTTTTTCCAACAAATGCAGAGACTTACAGTTTATAATAAAGCCGCCTCTGAAGGGCTGAGGGTTTTTTATGAGGTCCTTTTATTCCCTGTCAGAAAATTATTTAACTCAATTTTTTTTTAATTGAATTTCTAAAATTTTTTTAAGATATTGCTGGGACCAGTACTCGAACCCTGCTCTTCCGAGTGGAAGTACTTAATGCTAACTCCTCGACTATCGCGGCCATCACCGATTTAGGTTAGGTTATATTTGCTAGCTGTTGCGCGTTGTTTTTGTTTTGAAACTTCCTCTAGTTCTCTGAACTGCTAAGCTGAAGTTGTCCAATACGAGTTCTACCTAAGACCAGACATAAAAAGAGGAAGTGTTCCAATGTTAACTCATTCATGTATGTTTTGCTATCCTCTATGATACGTCTGTCAGTTTTCTCGAAAATTTCATTGTACAGAGTCTTTTGTTTTTCATATTTAATGTACTGAAACTTGACTTTATCAAATATAATATTTCGTTCGCCATAATGATGTTGTAGTCTGGAACTCTGTGGAGCTGCTTCTCTGCAGCTATTTTCTTTACTGCCTGACTGTTTCTGTGGACAGTTTATGGCTATGAACGTATAGGTATGTGTCTGGTTCTTTCCTGCTGTATTAGGTAGCTCAGCAGCCTTCCTTACCGCGAACACCTCTGCCTTGGGGAAATACTGCAATTATTTGGAAGCTTGAGGAGTTGCCTAAGGTCTAGCTGAGTGTAATAGATTCCGTACTCAAATTCTAAACAGAGACCAGTATTTCTTTTCCGAAATTTACCAATATTAATACAATAAATGGATTGGTAGCCACCTTGAAATATATCACGAACTTTTGCCTTACATTAAGCTGAATTGATAAATGACTCAGTTTTGCAGTGAGTATCTTACGAAGCTCGGCCGCTCTATACCTATGATTAAAAACACTTGCAAGTCCTTGACTTTTTTGTCTACTTAATTTTTCTGTCTGAGGTTGATCGTTTTGAGCTCCTAGCGTAACCTAAATGAGCTTAGATAGCTTTCAGATAGGTTTTCGAGAGCTTATGACTCCTTCCTCTCCAAAGCATATTTATAAAGAATAAAACATTACCTTCAAAGCACATAATTAATTTCGAGGCGTAGTCTGACCCCACCCTAAGCTCATAGATTTAAGTATGTATAAATTGCCGCCACAATGCAGTTATCTCTAACAGTAACTAACTAACTATTAAGACGAATTGCAGCATCCGCTAATTACAGTACATACATATATACACACATAAGTATACTACCGATAATATGAAGGTTAAGATAACGGTATTATTAATATTGTGCAGTTGTCTCTTGGTGCGTTTCAAATACTTAACGATATTTAAAAAGATCGCAAATTTTTGAAATATTGAGTATACATTACAGTTATTAACACAAAGAACTCAGGCGCAGGATACGTTGGCAAAGGACGATGCCAATGGGGAGAATACAGAGGCAACGGTTCTTGAGAAGAAGAGTGATGAGCGTAACTATCTACTCATTGTTTAGTGTTGTTTTATATAATTTTCAAATTTGTTAAAATTTTCTGTTATGTTTCAAATAGTTCCAAATACATCGGAGGAACCATTGATTGAGGAAACCCCAACGGAGATACCTCGAGGTGAAGAAAACAATTGGAATGATATTGAAAGCGCCGGCGAGAAGCTCAATGATGTCGTAACTATTGTGCTGGAAACTACCGAAACTGCAATGAATTTAGTAACTGAAAACGTGGCAGAAATTGTTAAGAACAACGACAATGATTCACAAGAGAAAATACTTTCCAACTCAGAACAAGAACAGAATAATCTCGAAAACAATGCCGACACAGTGAAAGTAGCACTCTCTCAGACAAGTAGCCGTGTCAGGGTTGAATCGCAGAGTTTAAATAATACAGCAGTTTCAGTGTCTACAGACTACACAAGTGATGTTAGAGAAGAGAGAACGGATGATCAAGTAACTACAGAGACAAAAATTTCAATTGAACAAGACGATACGCAGAATAAATACGAAGAAGGAAACCGACAGTCTGATGTGCTTATAAGTGAAGCAGTTCTTCAGCGAAAGCAGGCAGAAAGCTCTGAGCGCGAGGGTGAACTTCAGGTTTTAGAAAAGATCAACGAAGAACTCACAGACCCAGAAGTTGGAAAGAGTTTGACAGAAGCAGTTGTTGTCAAAGAAATTGAAGACTTAATTGACGGCGAAGTTATTGCACAGTCAAAAGTCGCCAGAGCTGACATGGATTTACTGGCCACAAAAGTTTTACAATTAAACAATTCTGTGTCCGACGCGGTTGCGCTCAGCAGAAGCGAGTTAGAAATAACGCAGATCATTAAATCTGGGGAACTGGCGGAGCTCAAGCCTGCAAACAGTGAAAAACAGCCAAACTATGCATTGATTGCAAATGAACTTATAAGTGCTAAGGCTTTAGTAATTGAAGAGAAAGAAGTAAAGGAAGAGGAAGATACCGGAAATATTACAGAAGAAACTGTTCCCAAAGTGACGACTATAAGCAACGACGAATCTATCACAGAGATACCAAAAATTATAGAGGAAAACCAGTATGTCATAACAGAAAACCCAGAAACAAATAGTATCGAAACAGTAACAGAGAGTGCCGAACCCACAACCGCAACAACCACAACAGCTCCGCTTTGCACCACACCAGGCAGGTATGCCGTGGAAAATGATTGTCGCGCTTACATTACGTGTACACACGCAGCCACAGGCGAACTACAACGCACAGAGACGAACTGTCCAACCAGCCAAGCTTACGATACCGAACTACAGCGTTGCTCACGCGATCTCTCACCCTGCACGGGCATCTTTCACTGTGAACTAGAAGGCACATACGCAGATCCAAGTGATAATACCTCATATTACTGGTGCGTGGCATCACGTCTAAGTGTCGCCCAACACATTTATCACATACAATGCGGTAATGGACAAATCTATACACCCGAATTGGGTAAATGCTTTGTGGATATGACAAATTTGCAGAATTTACCATTGAATTATGAATTGTACATGAGTAAATCACCCGATGAAGAGTGTGTGCACGAAGAGGTTAAAGTGCTGAGAGCCGAAGAGAAAGCTAAACTTAAGGCGACCAAATTGCGTGAGAAAATACAAAAGAAATATGAGAAAGAGTTGTTGAAGAAAGCGGCTAAGGAAGCTAAAGAGCAGGCGAAACTGCAAGGCATATCGCTGGAGGTGGATGCGGTGTCCAGCTTCGTTTGCACGCAAGACGGAAGTTACGTGGCGACGGCGGAAAGCTTTTACGATTACTTCATTTGCACGGGACAGAAGAAGGGTAAATTTAAAGCTGTTGGCATGAAATGTGCACAAGAGCAAAATTTTTCTGCTACGCAAAATATGTGTGTAGGAAATTAATTTATATTTGTAAATGTGTTGTTAATGATAAACAAAAATAAAATAAAAATAAATAAAAACAAATAAATAAAAACAAATAAATATACTGTAATCAAGCAGGTAACCAAGGGTTAATCTTGAGGCGAAAAGGAAATAATTTGGAAATCAGCTCGTGAGCTCTATTACTTCCTCTTCTTCTGCGCAACGCGTGCGGTAGAGCGAGAGAGTGAAATTTTCTTTCTTTTTAAACATTTGCAATTAAAAACGCTTGAACTTTTTATTTGCTTTTGAATTTCTTGACACACACTTTGCGTATATTAGCTGATTTTGAATTTCGCATGATAAAGGTATATGTAGATGGATATATAAGTATAGGGTTATACATTTCGTGGTTGCAGGACAGTATTTTGGGGTTTGTAAAACTTAACTATCCACCTAAAAATGTTTTGTTTCAGTCAAAAGTCGGGCATTTATGATGGTATTCAAAAGCGATCATGTTTCGTGTTTTAAGAGGGGACTATGTTGCTCATAATCGTCCAACTACTCAAGAAATTGAGGAGGTTTTGAAGAAATTTGAAGATCCTGGATTAGTTAAAAAGATATTGTAAGGCCTCTGCAGCCAGTTCCCGATCAAATATCGTTACTTTAAGAGAAAGTGTGGCTGAAGACCCGAATATGTCTATTTTTCGCCATTCTGAAGAGCTGGGACTTTCTTATGACACATTATGGCGTATTTTTCACTTGGACTTACACCCACATCCATATAAAGTCCAGCTCACAAAACAATTGACTATTCACAGCGCCGTACATACATGGGTTGGGTGCTTGAGCAATAAGCAGTGCACGACGATTTTTTGAATAAAATTTTCAGCAGGGGCGAGGCACATTTCTTACTCAGGGAGGTACGTAAATAAGCAAACTTGTCCCATTTGAGTCTCCGAGAATCTTCAAATAATTGAAGGCCGTTATACAAAAACCGCAAATTGCCTGAAACGGATCGAAGTTTCCAAACCAAAATGAATTTCATGAAAAAATTATTTTACCCCCCAAACGGAGAACCCTGTATATAAGAATAAAGACATAATACACGCTATAATACATACAAATATCGTGTAGCTGCGTTTATCATGAAACGCTTTATCAGTTAATGAGTTGTAATCACAAAATTTTGATTTGCCAAACGTTGGGTACTTCATTTATACTTCATATAAAAGCTACGTGTATTTACTCCAGTCCTCAGTTACTTACCTTTTAACGATCGAACGCGACGGTTATAAAAATCCTCGGTGAATAGAAATAAAAATTAACGAATTTTACTACTGAAAATAATTCAGTAAAACAAAAAAAAATATACGAGTACATAAAAAAAATTTAATATAAAAACAAATAAATTATTCAAAATTAATTTTTAAACGAAATGAAATTACTTGTCATCGGTTTAATTGCGGCCTGCGTCGCGGTGGCACATGCGGGTTTAGTGAAGAACACTTGCAAGGAACCGGGTTTCTTCCCGTTCGTCAATAATACGAATATGCCCACATTCTATGCTTGCTACTTGAATGAAGACGGCACTTATACCATCAAATATCTCTCCTGCTCAAATGGTTATGTGTTCAATCAGTATGCCGGTACTTGTATACCAGCCGATTCGGTGAATAGTACAAGCACCACTTCTACCACAGCTACTAGTACTAGTGCAAGTCAAGCGCCTGAAATTGAAATTAGTAGCAGCCCATTAACTACGACAGAAAGTGTTGTTACCGATAGACCGCAACCTGAGTCCACTACCGATGAAAGTTCCAGTACACAGCCACCAGTATCTTCAACAACATCAAGCAGTAGTGAAGCACCCAGTGGGAATACCACAGTTGAGAGCACACAGACCACAGAAGATTCGAGCAGTAGCTCAAGCACTCCGACGCAGGCACAGGAAACAACTACCACACCTGCTTCTACCCAAGAACCAATAGTCACGCAGACCGCAGGTAGTACAACGGAAGGTTCAGGCAGCACTGAAGGACCCGAGGAGATTAGTACGACTAATGCACCAGGTTCCACAGAAGAATCAACAGTCACAGATACCACAGCGGACGATAGCACAACGGAAGCTTCAGTTAGTACTAAAGGATCCGAGGAGATTAGTACGACTAATGCAGCAGGTTCCACAGAAGAAATAACAGTCACAGATACCACAACGGAAGCTTCAGTTAGTACTGAAGGACCCGAGGAGATTAGTACGACTAATGCAGCAGGTTCCACAGAAGAATCAACAGTCACAGATACCACAGCGGAAGATAGCACAACAGAAAGTTCAGGTAGTACTGAAGGACCCGAGGAGATTAGCACAACTAATGCACCAGGTTCCACAGAAGAATCAACAGTCACAGATACCACAGCGGAAGATAGCACAACAGAAAGTTCAGGTAGTACTGAAGGACCCGAGGAGATTAGCACAACTAATGCACCAGGTTCCACTGAAGAATCAACAGTCACAGATACCACAGCGGACGATAGCACAACGGAAGCTTCAGGTAGTACTGAAGGACCCGAGGAGATTAGCACAACTAATGCACCAGGTTCCACAGAAGAATCAACAGTCACAGATACCACAGCGGAAGATAGCACAACAGAAGGTTCAGGTAGTACTGAAGGACCCGAGGAGATTAGCACAACTAATGCACCAGGTTCCACTGAAGAATCAACAGTCACAGATACCACAGCGGACGATAGCACAACGGAAGCTTCAGGTAGTACTGAAGGACCCGAGGAGATTAGCACAACTAATGCACCAGGTTCCACAGAAGAATCAACAGTCACAGATACCACAGCGGAAGATAGCACAACAGAAGGTTCAGATAGTACTGAAGAACCCGAGGAGATTAGCACAACTAATGCACCAGGTTCCACAGAAGAATCAACAGTCACAGATACCACAGCGGAAGATAGCACAACGGAAGCTTCAGGTAGTACTGAAGAACCCGAGGAGATTAGCACAACTAATGCACCAAGTTCCACAGAAGAATCAACAGTCACAGATACCACAGCGGAGGAGAGCACAACGGAAGCTTCAGGTAGTACTGAAGATCCCGAGGAGATAAGCACAACTAACGCACCAGGTTCCACAGAAGAATCAACAATCGCAGATACCACAGCGGAAGATAGCACAACAGAAGGTTCAGGTAGTACTGAAGATCCCGAGGAGGCAAGCACAACTAATGCACCAGGTTCCACAGAAGAATCAACAGTCACAGATACCACAGCGGAAGATAGCACAACAGAAGCTTCAGGTAGTACTGAAGATCCCGAGGAGATAAGCACAACTAATGCACCAGGTTCCACAGAAGAATCAACAGTCACAGATACCACAGCGGATTATAGCACAACGGAAGCTTCAGGTAGTACTGAAGGACCCGAAGAGATTAGCACAACTAATGCACCAGCTTCTACAGAAGAATCAACAGTCACAGATACCACAGCGGAAGATAGCACAACGGAAGCTTCAGGTAGTACTGAAGAACCCGAGGAGATTAGCACAACTAATGCACCAGGTTCCACAGAAGAATCAACAGTCACAGATACCACAGCCGAAGATAGCACAACGGAAGCTTCAGGTAGTACTGAAGGACCCGAGGAGATTAGCACAACTAATGCACCAGGTTCCACAGAAGAATCAACAGTCACAGATACCACAGCGGATTATAGCACAACGGAAGCTTCAGGTAGTACTGAAGGACCCGAGGAGATTAGCACAACTAATGCACCAGGTTCTACAGAAGAATCAACAGTCACAGATACCACAGCGGAAGATAGCACAACGGAAGCTTCAGGTAGTACTGAAGATCCCGAGGAGATAAGCACAACTAATGCACCAGGTTCCACAGAAGAATCAACAGTCACAGATACCACAGCGGAAGCTTCAGGTAGTACTGAAGAACCCGAGGAGATTAGCACAACTAATGCACCAGGTTCCACAGAAGAATCAACAGTCACAGATACCACAGCCGAAGATAGCACAACGGAAGCTTCAGGTAGTACTGAAGGACCCGAGGAGATTAGCACAACTAATGCACCAGGTTCTACAGAAGAATCAACAGTCACAGATACCACAGCGGAAGATAGCACAACGGAAGCTTCAGGTAGTACTGATGGAACGGAAACTCTTGTAACAGATGAACCAGCTAGCAGCACTGAATCACAGTCTACCGAAGGGAGCATTGCTCAATCATCAGAAGTAACTGAAACTGATGGAACCGAAATTACTGAAACGGATACTACAGAAAGGAGCACTCAACCAGAGTTCCCTGAAGTAAGCTCTACTCCGTCGGGAGAAAATGAGCCATCAACTGAGACTCCTGTAACTGAAGTCACAGGTGAGACAGATGATACTAAGACCAATCCATCAGAATCTACGACAGCTCCTGAAAGTAGTACTACTCCAGTAGCGGAAATATCCGGCCAGCCCGAAGTTTCCACTGAAATTAATACAGATAGGCCCACAGTCGATCCTGAACCAAGCAAGCCAACAACCAGTGAATCACCCGTTATCACAACCGAACAATCGACGACTGCTGCAACAGAAAAACCCGTAAGCACTGAGAGCACAGAAGCGCCACAAACGTCTGCAGTACCACCAAGCAGCCCAGATGCACCAACTTCCACTACTGAGGCATCATCGACTACCGATAAATCAACAACCAACACACCAAAGCCACCTCAAGAATTCGTGTGCCCTTACGAAGGTTTCTTTGCCAACAAACATGCTTGCAATAGATTCACCTATTGTGCGAAGAATTTCGGAAAAGTAAAGAAATATGATCTGAAATGTCCACGCGGACAAAAATTCAATAAGAACTCACTCTATTGTGATCCTGACTTCGATTGCGATGAAAGTAGCGAAAGTGAAGAAGATTTGCCTGCAGTCGAGCATCGTAAGTCATTCACCTGCTTAGTGGAGGGCACTTTCGCGCACAGGACCGATTGCAACAAATACTATACCTGTGATTGGGATAAGAAACGTCGTGTCTTTATGCAAATACCCAGTGTGTGTCCGGACGATGAGGTCTTCCGCCTAGAGACGGGTGCTTGCGGACGCGAACGTCGACTCACATGTTTGTTACGCCCAAATAATTCTAAATACTATGGCCAGCACTAAGCTGTAGCTATAGCGACGAGTGTGGAGAGATCACACATCTAAGTTCTTTATGTTACTCAAATATAAGACTAAACGAAATTATTTATAAGAGAAAAAAATACGAAAAATTTTGTCTTTAATTTTTTATTTATGTGTATGTAGGTATGTGGTTGAGTCTACGTAATTATGAAATAATGTAGTACATTGCACTCAAGTGTCTAGAAGAATATCAATTTTATGTAATTGACTGATGAATCAGATTTCTCAATTGTTAAAATTCCATTTAAATGTCAAACAACCTTAAAGTATGTACTTCAGATTAGAAACTCATCACGCATTGGACTCAAGGCTGGTAGTTGATTTGACGGTTTATTTAAAGCAAAATATTCACGCATCCATAAATAGCCGACAGTTTCATCAGGCGTGTTGTTGCACCTTAAGGTAACCATAACAAATATGAATATTTATTTATAACGAGTTCGGATCATGGTTCGACCAAAATCCAAAATTATATAAAAATTAATTTTTCTAATTACGGTCGCCCCTCGACAGGGAATGTTGAGCCCTCCGCGTGTATTTTTGCCATGAAATAAAAGTTCCTCATGTAAATCCATCGACCGTTCGGATTCGGCTAAGTAAAACTGTAGGTCCCTCCATTTGTTGGAGAACATCAAGACTCAAAACCACAAATTGCAGGAGGAGCTCGACCGAAAATCGCTTCAGCGGTTACGTATCGCCAATTATATGTAGATATACGATAATTATTAAATAATTAATATCCTCAAGGATTGACTATACCTATATCCGTGATTTTGAATTGATTTCGAGACTGTAAGAATAAGTGAATAATTTATTCTTTCCTTTCGGCAGACGCAAATTTTAGATACAGGAGGTTTTTACACCGGAACAGCGTTCGAAAATCGTACCAAAATAATGGATCGGTTCGTGCGACGCATCGCTCAGAAGAGCTAGTAATTCGAGCAATTATGAGTCACTTTTTTTATCACATTTACTCTAAGGGAAAATGCGCATCCTCAGAGACGACTTGCAGTGTACACTGAACACGTTATGCTACTGTGGAGCAAAGTATTGAAGAAGACTGGAATCAGTTCATGCGATATCGTACGCAACACTCAATGAGCTATGTACATTCACTTTATGGAAAAGTTTGTGCAAGAATCCAACCAAGACCATCAAGTGCGTCGCAAGTTCGTTGAGTAGGCCCACCTATCCTGCTTTTCACTAGAAAATTTGGTCTGCGATGAAGCTCACTTTTGGTTGAATGTTTACGTTAATAAATGAAATTGCCGCATTTGGAGTGATGATAATCTGAAAGCCACTGATTAGAGACACCGCTACATCCTCAAAATGTCACTCAGTAATGTGCGCTAGGGACAGAGGTGATCATTGGTCCATATATCCTCAAAGTGAACTCCAGCATAATGTTAGAGCCAGTGGATAATGAGTTTTTCGTGCCTCAGTTGAAGTACGTTGATGTGGACGACCTCTGGTTCCGGCAAGAAGGCGCTACATGACATTCAGCCAGCGGAACAATCAATTTACTCCAGTATCTAGCATCGTGGGCCTGTGGCGTTGCCTCCAAGATAATGCGATTCAACACCGCCGGACAATTTTTTGAGAGAGTAGTACTATTTTATTACTATTTCTGCCTCCGAAAACTCTTTTGAACAACAATGTCCACATAATGTTTTGAGGCTTCATGATTCATGGCGAGATCCTGCTGAGAGTTTTGAATCAGTGACTAGAAAAATGCATACTGTTCGCAGTAAAAAATTCAAATAGTCTTGGCATTGCTCCTTAGTGCAACCAAGTTTCATCCCAGTAAAGAAAGATCTGATTTTCTGTATGATGAGGACAGAGTCAGATATGAGGGATAGAGCTTGAGAGGTAAAGGGCGCAAAATTCAATTTAATTGATTATTCAGACCGACAGTTTATTCGGCGTATGCAGTGTTTAGTATTTTCAACTAACCAATTTAACTTTCTCTTTTTGCTTTTCGAGTAATCTAAAGTTATTAATTATTTTATACCTTTTAATTATGCTTTATCGATATTAGTTAATCAATTTTGGTATGAGTAAAAGATTAGATGTTTATTAAAAGAAGTTCACCGGTTGATAATTGTTATTTGGTGGAGAAGAATAATATACATATGTACATATGTACATATTATAAATATGTATGTATGACTTTTTGAAAACAATAAGCTAGCAAATCATCAGATAAACCTCTTATCTTTTTAAACTACCTCTGACGGTTTCAGGTTGCCAAGAGCTGAAGTTTATTTTTACTTTGAATTCGCAGAATATTTCTTATCATCGTTAAGCGTCTAGGCCAATAAGAAGAACTATTTATGTCAATGTTCTTTTAGTAATGAAAAAAAAAATGTGTTTTCACTTCTTAATTTGAAAAAAATAATAATAATTTATATAAAATTATAAATATATAAAAAATTCAGTAAATTTATTTAAATACTCTTTTTATTACATGAACTACAACATTATTGTGAAAAGAACTCAAGCCTTTTTCGGCCAGCGTTTTCAACGAGGTGTTACTTCATGATTAAAACTCGCTCGATCGATGCTTAGCAATCCACATCAGCGTTACAATCGAAATTTTTATCGCAGTAATTATTACAGTAATTGAATTGTTGGCCCTTGGGGCAGGTCATCAATACGTATACTATATCATTATTAACACTGGCACAGTAAGCGAATTTATCGCAAGAGTTATATAGTGGGAAGAAACCCGTATCAGGACAATCGAATGGCTCTTGAGTAGTTGAAGTCGGCTCAACAGTAGTTGTTGATTCTGTGCTATCCGATGTAGCAGGGTCAACCGTTGATCCTGGTTTCTCAGTTGTTTCTGTTGTTTCTGTAGTTTCAGCATCAGTCGTTGTTTTTGGCTCTTCTGTTGTTTCAGCTTCAGCCGTTGTTTTTGGCTCTTCTGTAGTTTCAGCATCAGCCGTTGTTTTGGGCTCTTCTGTAGTTTCAGCATCAGCCGTTGTTTTTGGCTCTTCTGTAGTTTCAGCATCAGCCGTTGTTTTTGGCTCTTCTGTAGTTTCAGCATCAGCCGTTGTTTTTGGCTCTTCTGTAGTTTCATCATCAGCCGTTGTTTTGGGCTCTTCTGTAGTTTCAGCATCAGCTGTTGTTTTTGGCTCTTCTGTAGTTTCAGCATCCGTCGTCGTTTTTGGCTCTTCTGTAGTTTCAGCATCAGCCGTTGTTTTGGGCTCTTCTGTAGTTTCGGCGTCAGCCGTTGTTTTGGGCTCTTCTGTAGTTTCGGCGTCAGCCGTTGTTTTTGGCTCTTCTGTAGTTTCAGCATCAGCCGTTGTTTTTGGCTCTTCTGTAGTTTCAGGATCAGCCGTTGTTTTTGGCTCTTCTGTAGTTTCGGCGTCAGCCGTTGTTTTTGGCTCTTCTGTAGTTTCAGCCGTTGTTTTTGGCTCTTCTGTAGTTTCAGCATCAGCCGTTGTTTTTGGCTCTTCTGTAGTTTCAGCATCAGCCGTTGTTTTTGGATCTTCTGTAGTCTCAGAATCAGCCGTTGTTTTTGACTCTTCTGTAGTTTCAGGATCAGCCGTTGTTTGTGGTTCTTCTGTAGTGAGTGGTTCAGTTGTTGTTTCTGGGTTCTCAGTGCTATCGTCGCCACTATCCGCGCTGCCGCTAGGTTTACTAGTTGGAACGGTAGGCTTCACAATATCACCTTTCGTTGTTGACTCAGTTGTTGGAATCGTAGGATTTTCTACATCGTCATTACCATCTGAGCTGGTAGCACTTAATTCCAAATCAAAAGTCCTTTTCTGTACACACAAGCCGGCTTGCTTGCAAGAATTGGCCAGAGGTCCTGCGTTGACTGCACTAAGTGCCAAAAAAATTCCAAGGAAAAGTAACTTCATTTCGATTTTGCTCACTTTTAGACTAGATCTTCGCTTTCGATCGTCTCTTCAAACTGAATTACAGTAAATAACTGTATCGCTTATGAGGCGGTTGGTTTTATAAGCATTTTAGTTAAAAAAATTAAATATTTTCGAATATTTTTTAATTAACTGATAAAGCTAAGCTGCAGCGCATGGTTTTATCTTCTCGAATATTATTATTGGTAGATACGCAGGATGGCCATGATTCTTTTAGTGCTGCAAATAGTTATGAAAAATTGATTAATATAATTAGATTGTTTTTAATTATTATTTTTTATATCTTTCGCTAAACACACTTACTTTTGATTTTTTTTAAGGCGTTCTTCCAAAGTTCCATTGAAAATGTTTATCTTACATTTCCTCGTTAGATCACATTCTTCAAAGCTTTTTAATGGAGAGCTTTTCAAAAAAAATAATAATAAATAAATAAAAAAATGCTTAAGTAAAGATAAATTTTATAATTTAATTTTATTCACTAATGACGCCTTTTCGTTATCTAAGCGCCCAAGTAGCCTTGTTTGTTTTCTACTAAATCGCACATATAATAAACTTAAATTCTTATAGATAGCAAAGTTGTTATGATACGCACTTGTGACATCCATAGACGGAATACGGATATTATATTAACTTGCGCTGGGCAAGATAAGCTCCGATTGCTGTGACGAAAGACAGGTTGGGGAGTTCGTAGTTATAGAATTATTAAAGGAGTAAAAAAAAGTGTTTCCGGTTCTTTATGAATGAGCGGAGAAATTATGAAATTCTCAATATCTTTTTTTTTATTTGTTTCGGTAGGCTATGTCAACTCCTCTGAATGTATTTATTATATGAAATTAAGACAACTCATAAAAAACATTCAGCAGTTCAGAGGCGGCTTAGTATAAACAGTAGGTCCTCGAGTGCTTATACTCGTATAAACTCCATATCTCCTATTTATATTTCTTTCACTGCAATTATCTTACACATGAAGGTATCTTGCTACAAACGGACCTAAACATCAGAGTTGAATCGTGTAAAATTAATCGAATGCCTCCAAAACGTTCGAACGTTCGTGCTAGGCGGTTGTCTCAAGCTTTCCATCTAATTTCTGTTAAAAAATTTGTATGTTTAAAATGCCAAAAACATATATACTTATCTTAAAAGTTGGGCCGTCTATAATAATTTTGTGAAGGCTTTGGATCTAATACTTTAGGATGACATTTCGTCATTTTCTTTAAGTCGTTGTGATCCTTTCGTGTGGTACGACGATGGTTATCATCCCTCTCTCGAACTATCTTTAGATGTTCCTTCCAACTTTGATAATTCAATATCTACTTCAAAATCGAAAAACGATCGTTTTTTAAAGACAAAAATGCTTTATGGGTTAATGAAAATAAAAAAGCTTGCAAAATAATAAGATTTAAGCTCTATAAAAAGTCAAATAAATAGAACCGCATATATGTTCTTTTTCGAATCTAATTATGCGTCGAACACAAATCAACCCCGCAGGCATTCATTTACCCTTACTTAATGCCTTCTTTTGTAAAAGTACCAATGTCCTTAAGATCTCATTCACATGGGGTCCGTATAATATATCCCTACTAGTGTATTTCTATATACCATATACCGTTAACGAACATATTCACTGCTTCATTAAAGCCAAATTTATTCCCCTTCTTTGTGGAAAGAGTCACACATTTTACCTCTACATAAATCTGGGTAGTAGATCCTCTAAAGGGGGCTTGACAAACATTTTCGAAGCTATTACAACAGATCAATAAGCCCATTCTGTGTCATCAATTATTTTATATCTGACAACATGGGTTTTGTAAAGGCAAATCTACTCTGCCCATGTCAGTAATGGTTTTAAATTGGTTATCAAACAGATGTTATCTACACTGACTTCGGCAAAGCAAGGTCTCTAATATAATTGGCGCTTTGTAACCGCTGAAGCGATTTTCGGTCGAACTCTTCCTCCAATTTGTGCTTTAGCGTCTTGATGTTTTTTTCCAAAAAATGGAGGGATCTTCCGTTTTTTATTAAGCCACCTCCGAACGGCTGCTGATGGTTGTTTTTTATGAGGAGCTTTTTTTTTCATGTCAGAAATACGCTCGGAGTAGTTGACATTAGAAAATTTAACTTAATTTTTATTTAAATTAATTTTCTATAACTATTGTATGTCGGTCGTACCAAGATTTGTGCCCTGCCCGTATGTCAGTAGATGCTAACTACTCGGCCTCTTACTCTTCCTTATATTCATCTATGATCTTCCAAATGTGGTTCTTCATTTTAAAATACTCATGTACGCAGATGATGTCAAGCTCTTTAAATCAGTTCATTCTATTGAAGATAGAGATTTTTTGCAACTTGACCTAAATAGTTTAGTTAGGTGGTGTGATGCATACTGTATGTTCCTAAATTTAAACAAGTGCAAATATATGTATGTGTTTCTCCAGAAAATCTCTCCAATCCTTTGCCTATATGATACATAAACACAGTTTTGAACAAGTTACTGACTTCATTGATTTAGGTGTCACAATGGACCCTAAGCTAATAAACGTTGGGCTAAGGAGTTCAATGACCCGTACATTATCAAACTACTCTTTACATCACTTGTTAGACCCATTTTGGAATATGGCTCAGTTGTATGGAGTCCGCACTATCAATTGTATAGTGATGAATTGGAATCTGTACAAAAGCAATTCCTACTATTCGCCTTAAGAAATTCAAGCTGGGATGCGAATAAGAAACTGCCAGCTTACAAAAGTCGTTTACCGCTGATTAATCTGCCTACACTTCACAATCGTAGATAGAGGCTTGGAGTTCTATTTTTAACCAAATTGATAAGAGGTGTTATCGAAAGCCCAGTCCTACTTAGTGAGCTTAACTTTAACGATCCCATTAAGATCATCTATACACTTTAGGCCCCTTTCAATGAAACTTTGAAATACACGATCCTTTTAGATCAACGATTTTAATATACATTTCGCCCAACATTGATTCCTCTGACTCGCTTTTCTGTCTCAACACCAACTTACTGAGTGCTTTAAATAATTAAGTAATTTCCGTACCATTTTTCCCACGTAATTTTATAGTAGCTGATGAACAAATCAAAATCAAAAATTAACCGATGCATCAATGCGGCTGAATGGGTAAGGGTCTTTATTGTAAACTGATTGGGCAATATTGTTCCCTATAATCAAAGCTTTTGGAGAATGGCTTTGGCGTTCATTTTTAACAAAGTTACAGGCATTTGAAAAATCGTTAAAATTTATAATTTGATTTACACTCGTAACGTGTGTTTTCCCCCAGCAATAAAAGAGGGAAATTATTCACTTTATCTAACTGTAAGTACAATATCTATTACATATACCTATATATATATCTTTTGTTAAATAGAATTTAAACAATGTTTCCTTTCCAACTAATTTGCTTAAAACAATAATTACATAATCGTGTTCTGTTCTAACTTGCATTTATTGCACTAATAAGTATGCACTTTTTGTTGTTTTTTTTTTGCGATAATAAAAATTTCTAACTTTGTGAATTATAGAGAAAGTGCAATATAATATATATATAGCAGACACATGTACATATTCGTATAACGTCAGTAGTTGTATGAGGATACTTTACGAATTCAGTTGAATTAAGTTCATACATATTTAAGTACATATGTACATGTATAGCTAATATTTATTTATATTTGATTAAAAGATTAGCTGGAATTCAATGAGATTAAGGTGGGAGAAAGGTTGAACAAGCAAAAGGTAGATAAAGAGACACCAGAAAAAAACAAGTGGCTTACCGGCTTAACTACTGTGACACCCTGTGTTAATAGACCCACTAAACAAGAGAAGTAAACGTGAATTTTCAACGAACCCTCGAAGACTCTAGGTGCCTGAAGTAGCTTAGTAGGTTTACTTCAGTGACTGCTAACATACATTCCTAGTACGTTTGTCTTTGAGGTGACTCGAATTCTATCGTCTTGAAAAGAGGTTGTCAATTCAATCGCCGCTGTTACGTCGGTGTCACTGCAGAGTTGCCCCCTTGGCCGAGTCTGAAACACATCGGTGGTATTCCTTTACCATTGTGGCGAGAAGCTAGGTGCAACGGTCCGGTTTTTCCAACCGGTGGCAATATCATCCACCCTCAGTTCTTTGCTCTCAGACATCCTCTTACAGACAAAGATAAACATCTTCAGGGGCTTGTGTGCACCTTCGTCACGAATAAGCTCCAGAAAACTCTTTACCATCGAGTGGATGGAGTTAATGTTCTGTCTGAAAACAACTCGTTTGAAACGAGTAGCAGCAGACTTTTCTGGCGACGACGTTAGGCTAAGATTTACAAAAATGTCACTAAAAGACATTTCCAGCAAGGCTCTATTGCTCAGACAACCTGTTCCTTCTCGGTCCGCAGTGTCAATAAGTACAGTTATAATTCCCTATCAGCTGACATCACTGTTCCTAACAGCTGTCTTCTTGGGAGAGTAGTGTTTCTTTTGATTTTTATTGGAATTAACTTCCTTGGGAGTATGTAGTTTTTTTCCGGTATCTAAGAAGCTTTTCAGCTATGGCGAAGTTGAAAAGAAGAAACTATTGAAGTGAGAGAGGTTAAGCTTTGTGGTTTGATTCTTAAGCTTTTTTATGAGACCTTTCCTTTTAAGCTGTATCCGAATTGTTGTTGAACTTAAATGAGAATATATGCATAAATATTTATTAACAGTCCCTGATGAGGTTATAATTTAACCGTTCCTGGAGAATACATTGCTCCTCACATGTCACATATCTACAATTTTTCAGCACATGTTAAAAGGATAAATCTTCTAATAAACAGTTCAGTGCTGTACGTCAACGACAAAGCCAGGAGTGGTTTGTAAGATTCCGTCCTAGGAGATTTTGATATCAAAGATGCACCTCGTTCTGGTCAGACAGTCTCTCAGAAAGCTGATTCTGCTATAAAAAATTAATTAAATACGAGAATGCTCAAAGATCGCTAGGGTTGGAAGGAAATTGTCATATGTGATCTGTTACAACCTGGCAAACGGTCAATTCTGTGCTCTACTGTCAACAACTAAGGAGCTTAAAAGAAGCTCTCCAAAAAACGCGTACAGATTTGATTAATAGAAAAGGTGTTGTGCTACCTCATGACAACGCGGAACCACATACATCTTTGATGACCAGGTGTGGTGGGTGTCGAACCTCTTTTCACGGGTCTTTTGCTAAATTTGGCGCATGGTGAATATCTGTGGGGTCCCCTTTTTATGGATTGGGCAGAGCACACTTAAATTCCAATCGTTTGAATAGTTCTGCCGGTAGGCCGTCAGCTCCAGCCGCCTTGCTGTTTTTTAAGCGTGCGATTGCTATTCCAACTTCTTCATGGTCTGGTAATGGAACGCCTTTTCCATCGTCATGGATTGGGGTTTCGGGTTCACTATCTCCGATTACTCCATTTGCACTGCTATTCAACAGGCTGGAGAAGTGTTCCTCCATAAATTTAATATGCTCTGGGCATCGGTGGCTATATCACCCCTTTGTGTCCTACAGGAGTCTGCTCCGGTCTTGAAACCTTCTGTAAGCCGTCGTATCTTCTCATAGAATTTTCGAGCATTACCTCAAAACTTGTCAAACTCTTCATACTCGCGCATCTCGCCCTCTTCCTTCTTTGTCTGCAGATGCGTATTGCTTCCCTCTTCAGATATCGGTATCTGCCCCACCCCGCACGTGTTGTGGTCGATCGCAACGTTGCGAGGTAGGCAGTCTGTTTTCTCCTACTAGCTGTTTTTGCGACCTTTACGAAATACAATAGTTTCGTTTGCAGCTGTACGTAGGAAACTTGAAATACCGTCCCACAGTGTCCGTATACCGGATTGCTGATGAGTGCTCCGTTCGGCAATCTGTTGTGATTGCAGCTTTTCGACGTCGAACTTTCCATGTGTTTGTTGACGGACGTTCTTCGATACACAGAGGCGCCTGCGTATCTTCGCTGCAACAAGATAGTAGTCCAAGTAGATGTTGGGTCCTCGGGGTGTACGCACGTCAAGAACACTGGAGACATGTCTATCACAACATGATCGATCTGGTTTTGTGTTTTTCGATCAGGGGACAGCCAAATAGCTTGATGTAATTTTTTGTGCTGGAATCTAGAACTACAGACAACCATATTTCGGGCCCCAGCCCCGGACGCTCATCCACCAGGGTGAATGACAGTACTCGACGACGGAGTCTCTCTTCTACCACGAACCCGACACCAAATTTTAACTCCTTTATATGGCAGCTATAGTAAATGTCATAAGAATCAACTCCTTTTCGTCCTTGTCTGGGCAGCGGCACCTTCCCAATTAAGGGACCGGACATTCCAGGTGCATGGCCTCAAATCCTTATTTCGTTTGCGGGGGTCGTCAACATAAAGGGGGTATCTCATCCGAGGCGTTGTATAACTTTTCATTGGAGCTGGTTTCTACGTGGCGGGTCCCAAACCCAGCGCACAACCTCGCTAGGCGAGTAAGTTTAAAGTTTTTACACATTTACATATAGCGAGCCGCTTGCTTCAAGACCGACGCACGCTTGCAGCCGCACGCTGCAGTTAGACGGACCATCCACTGAAGCTTCCTCTCTCATTAGCTGTGATCCAAGGCTCCACACGGGTTGGTTACCGCATCTTGCACAAGGGTTACTCAAGTTTTCAGGGTGCGCGACGTGGACCAAAAGTAAGAATTGAGTATAGCCTCGCAACTGTTACAGCATGCCCAGAAGTTTGACTCCACCCCAAGCAGGGATACTGTTATATTATATATTATCAGACTTCCTGTTACTTAAGTGATTCCTTTAAACTTTCCAAAAACGACGGACGGAAGCAAATGTAACGGTCAAACCATGAACTATTACATGCAAATTACTAACATTAAGATCGAGATCTGACAAAAAAAAGTAACAAAAAAAAAAAAAAACAATTACCGTTAAATTTTCGAATTCCACAAGTTTCGACATTACGCAAGAGCAGCTCATGCCCTGTTATAAATATGTACCTAGTACATAGGTATGTATGCATTCAATGTGGCAAAAGACGAAGTGGGAATCACAATGTGGGACAAAGTGGCGTGAGTAGAATGGCGAGTTTACAATTTTTAGCCATTTCGGGGGGCAGATGAGCAGTTTTCAGTTGGTCGAACGCTACGCGTTAACAAGTCTTCATAATTGTTAAGCATTTTACATTTTTTGGCAAATACAAGTTGTATGTATAAATTCATGTAGTACTTTTGTATGTATGTATGTATGTATGTATGTATATATGAGTATTCACAAATAATGATTACATTACTTACAAACACATTACGAATATTTTATATACAGTTATTTTTATTTATACACTTATTTATGCACGACTAACTATTTATTGTACAATATGTATGTATATATGTATGTATCTAAGTATGCATACTCGTATTTATACGCATTCACCTGCTCAGCTGGGCGGTTGGTCGGCGGCAGAAGCGACCATTTGAAATTGCTCTCACGTAAGACAAATAAAAAGTGTTTAACACTGCGTAACCGTGCGCAATTGTTGCAGCTGGAGGAATAATGCGAAGCAAAACCAACAACAACAACAACAAATAATTATATTTATATGAGTATAATGCCTGCAACGAGAAGGAAAAACAAAAAATGATTGTACAATTTGACAGTTTCGTTTTCATTTCGCAGTCGACCGCGAAAGCGACGCCGACGACAGCAACAACTAACTCGTCCGTAATGGGGCGGAATAGGCGATCAGGTGCGGAGCCAAACTGAAACATAAATAGATGTGTATGTGTATGTATGTATATGCAAACTTGATTACAACTAAGTATAATACCCAGAAAACATTTAAAGAATATTTCTACGGTGAGTTGATGGTTTGGAAAAATTAATCTCGAGATAGTTATATGATTCACCATTAAGTGTTTCTCGAAATTCATAAATTCATTTGAAAACTAAAAAAACTGCCTCTTCTTATTTCACTTAAGCCTGCTTCATTATAACCGAATCGACTTTAATAGCCAATCATTGCAACCCTCTGTGACTTTCCTTCATAGAAGATATTAAAAAACTTAATCTCTCTCCATTTGAGCCCACCAATAGAATGTACATATGTATACTACTGATTCAACTACTAACAGCGGAGACCGCTGGGAAAAAGTCCTGCCATACGACTACATGATTTAGACAGAAAAACTGGACCATATCTTCATACAATAGTTCTCATAAAGCTCACTATTTGATAACTTCGCAAAAACATTTCCGATAAGGTGCGACCGCGGTAGCCGAGTGGTTATGCGTACTACCATTCGGAAGGCCTGTGTTCAAATCCTGGTACAACCAACATCCCAAAGTTATGGAAAATTAATTTAAATATAAAATTAAGTTAAATTTTCTAATTGCAGCCGCCCCTCGGCAAGGAATGTCAGCTCCTCTGAGTGTATTTCTGACTTGAGCTTATGCGGTCATCGTCTGTGCTTCTACACTTAAAGAGTTTGGCTCTTTTCCGTTGAGAGGAACATATTTTTGAATTACTTACTCCATCCGAAATAAATTAGTTAGTAAGTGAGGGATCCGAATGGATACGAATACTCCAGCTTTGAAAGTTCTCGATGCCGGTGGAAGCAGAAGGACCAGGTAGAGAAGGATCTGGCTTTACTTGGTATTTCCAATTGGCGCCAAACAGAAAAAAGAAGAAATGAATGGCGCAATGTTGTTAACTCGGCTATAAGTGAGGGATAGAATGTCTCTTCTGCCACACGCCAATATGTAAAAAAAAACCCTAAAAAGTTGTTGAGACGACCAATACCCACCTGTGCTCGTCCCTTTCACCGCAACTCTTGCATAGCGGTTTTGTGCACCTGAGTTTTTACAAGTTTCTGAACCAGCTAGACACCTTTCCAGAATGTTGCCGAAAGGTTGATAACACTTGTCCTAATAGGAAAATCCTGGTTTACTGCTTAAATCCTTTCATCGAATTCTTAGACTATTTTAGCAGTATACAGCTCTGAGAATCTCTCCTGTACTTTATAAACAGAGCGAGACACTCATCCTCACCGTGAAAAAGGACATCGAAAAGCATTGCAAGCAAGGGTTAGCTCTTTAGATGTCTACTTGAGACAGAAACGCCACGCCTACACTTAAGAAAGATGTACTTGATTATATGGACTTTCGCTTGCCGCGACTACTCATAGAAAAATCTTAACTCACTCCACGTAAGCGGTTTGGAGTGGCTCAAGCTACTTACAGAGATCCGCACAATTATGGTTCGAGTATTGTAGTGAAGAGTGGAGTGGTACTTGTTTGCTACGATGCGTAGGGTCACCACTTCCGATCCCAGCCAAAATATTCAAAATTACAGAGAATTAATTTAAAATATTATTATTTTTTAATTGCGTTCGCCCCTCGCTATGGAATGTCAAAAGCTTCTCATAAAAATCCATCAGTCGTTCAGAAAATACATCAGCCTGTTCTCAAATCCTGGTCTTTGAAATATTCATCGCAGTATTCGCACTTTTTCGCACCCGAAATCGATCTTTTTACTTTGTAGACTATTTTTTTTTTGATGGTCTCTTATCGTATGGATAACTTGCATTTGTTTTTCTCTTTTTTGGTATTCTCAAGGTTAGATTAGGTTAGGTTGAAGTGGTTGCAGGGCTTCAAGTCACTTATTGTGATACCGCTGAGGATCTTCATGATTTCTACCTGCTAGTTAGACCAATGTGTGGAGTGTGCAAAACTGAGAGCAATTGTCGTATCTTTGCCCCCACTAATTCGCTCAAGTCTCTAAATGTTGCCGCCCAGAGACTTTAATCTACTCCTTTTAAAGTGCGGAGCATTTGGCAAGGAAGCGTATTGAGGTTTCAGGTTCCTCCTCTTGTCTGCAACTCGCAAGGAAGTGTTGTTGTAAAAGAATGTTAGAAATTTGAGTAGTCATCTGGTTCTCCACTTCCTTTCACTTTGAAACATAACCCAAACGCTTATTGGGTAGCCTCTATAAAGTATTGTATTTAACTCAACACTATTTATGACTAAATTGCGTCTTTGTCGATTTGCAACCCAGCAACCAGCCTGCTGTTGTTGTTGTTGTTGTTGCTGTCAGCAGGTCAATTGTATGTACATACATATATATAAAGCAGATCGCGCAGTGGCCCATAGCGGCAACACGTAATAGTCTGCAACAATTATGGACGTGTCTTGATTATAAGTATTGCAGTTCCGCCGCCGATCGCCGATGATGTTTCGTTTAAATGCGCCACGAGCTAAGCAGACTAGCATACATATGTACTCCTATATATATATATTTATATTTATTTATTTACTTTTGCATGCCGTGTCTACCATATGCCGACTGCGTACGGTGCGTTTGATTTTTTTTTAATAGAATTCGTTGTGACCAAATAACAGATTATCAAAGTAAACCGTTAAAATTTTAATGATGTTATTCACGGCAAAATTTCGCCTACTTTAACACCGTTACACATTTAAATTTGCAAAAAAATAAAACTTTTGAACTTTTTCATACCCAAAATTCGGGTTTTTTATGTAATTGTTTAAATAATTGCAACTTTCACTAATTTGTGACTTTAGGTTTAGTATTGAAATTTTGGAATTTTTCACCGGCTACAAAGTGGTTATGAAAAATCATAGAAAGAAGAAACCTCCTTTTGATGACGACATTTTAAGGATCATGATATGAGAGCGTATACTTGGAATGAGCAGCCGTATAATGAGGAAGATGTCTCTGCGCAGCTGGTTGAAGTCCTCTAGAGATTGAAGGCGGACATCACTGCGCTTCAAGAAGTCCTATGGACGGAACGATGGTGGAAGATAGAGGTTTCTTGCGAAATCTACTACAGCGGTCACATAAAGGAACTTTTGGTGTTGGATTTGTCCTGGGAGAGAGACCCCGTCGCCAAGTACTGCCACAACCCGCAGTAGAACGCACCTACGACCTTAATGCCATGGTGGACAAAAAATTTATTTTTAAAGTTGGGAATTTTAGCTTCCACGAAATGGAGTTTTAAAACACGAAAGAAATTGTAGTGCCAGATAGATGGGGGTCCTTTTAATTGCGATCTAAAATTGTCATGGTATACGATGCCAACGCGTTTCATGATTTCCGATTTTGAAGCTTCCTCGAGTCTTTTGTATAGAGAGGCTCCCAGATACCTAAGGGCGGACAGAAACAGGGGAGGTGTACTAACGTCTCACTTCTGCCCTCCTTCCTGCACTTTCTGCATGTGTCACTGCTACTAATGCCCATTCTGCTTGCTGGAGATGCCAGTAGGTTGGTGCCCCGTCATTAGGCCAACAACTGCAGTCATTACGTGAACGTATAAGCAACAAATGGACATTTTCTTTCCTGCTCTTGCACATGATCTTGACAGTACCGCGGGCGGTCCACATGTTCCTGCATCATCCACCCTCATTGAAAGTAGCTTCGAAACTTCTATCGGAGAATTCACCTAAGGCCATCAATCTCAAGGCAGATTTCGATGCAGTGCTCTCCACTGTGATGTCGATTGGTGGTTGGTCAAGTAATTTTAGTAGTACGGCCCCTGGCGTAGCGCTGTAATCGTTCCAAAAGTTTTCTATACGGGGTTTTATAGGCATGTACCAAACAGCATCTTTTACATGCGTAAGGGCCTCTGCTGGCGCGATCTTTGATTGATAGTTCAATCACGTTGAGCCTCGCGGGCTTCCAAGCAGGGAATTTTGTACCTTCTTGTGAACAGTATTGATTTAGTTTTGTCGCCCATCCGGGTGTATTTTTGACATGAAATAAAGGCTCCTCATAAAAAACTATCAGCCGTTCGGAGGCAGCTTAATAAAAAAACGGAAGATCCCTCCATTTGTTGGAAAAACATACAAGACGCACACCACAATTCAGAGGAGGAGCTCGGCCGAAAATCCCTTCAGCAGTTTCTATTGAAAAAATTACACGAAATTACTAACCAGAAATCGCTTTGTGCACTGTACCTGTGAAATATTTCTTCAGGATACTCGAAAATTCCACAAAATATATGACACCTGCATACGCATACTACTACATGCAAAAACATGCCATACATTCAAATAGGTTGCAAGGATATCCCCGATTCATCGCTTGCGTATTGATTTATTACAATGAAAGACAAGTGATTCATTTCTTTGTTGTTTCTATCTTTATTTTCTCATTTATTTCTCCAGAGAGCGGCAGACAATCAGACAAACACACAACACATACAGTTAGATCAGGTATACCATACAACATGGGCCGCATACATTTGTTGGTATCAGCGTTTCTCTGTGCACGACTGTGGCTACGACTTTTGGCATCATCATCTCTCCAGCCATTCATTGTATTGCCACAAAGCAGCAGTTGCTTCGACTGCTGTCTACTCTTACCTGCCGCACAACAAACGCGTCCACTTAGTACGAGTGCGCCTGCGCGCAGTGACGGTTCAGTTTTTTTCATTTGTCGCATACGTCGTTCGAGTGAAATGTCTGCGCGACAAACAGTTTTTGAAAGTTCATTTTACACAAATGTATATGTATATGTATAACAACATCGAGTTGGCAGAAGAATTGCGTGTGAATTGTGGTTTGTGAACGCGTTGAACGAAGAAAAATATTTAAGTGAAAAAAAAAGAATATTTGCGAAACATACAAAAGTGATTTTTTCGTATGAAATTATTACGTCTACATAAATATTCAACACTGAATAATTAAAATATAGTAGCATAAAAATCGTAACTAAAATACAGTGTATAAAACGTACAATAAATTCTGTACTCCCTGTGCGCAGGATCGTGAAAATCGAGGAATCAAGCAAAACAAATACAGGTGTATTAGTGTGTGAAGTGCCTACAAGGTGAAGCAAGTGAAAAAAGTAGTTTAATTTGTACTGGAATTGTTTTCTAAAGGATTACCATTTCTATTGGATACTTCGAAAAATGGCTAGAAAAACGGTGAGTTTGAGTTTCAAAATATCAGCACATCTGTGCATAAGATACAACAAATTATTTGGTTTCCTTCCCTTCTGAGTTTTTTTAATTTAAGATAATTTTATTTTGGTTTAATTTAATAAATTATTATTTTTTTTTGGTTTGTTATTATTGCTTTTTATTTTATATGTTATTCATTTTATTTTATTGTTATTAATTATTTATTTTATTCTATTCTAAATTTAAATTTTAAATTTTGTTTTATTTCTATTCATTTTATTTTATTATTTTATTACTATCAATTATTTGTTTTATTTTATACTATTTTTCTTAATTTAAATTTTAAATTTAGTTTTATTTTTATCTTGCATTAATTTTTTGTTTGTTTGATTTTATGGTATTTCACTTTAATTTTATTTACTTTATTTAATTATATTTGACTAAACATAATTTACTTATATTTTATTTATTTTATTTGATTATTTGATATATTAAGTATTTTATTTTGTTTAGTTTGCAGTAGATAATTTTTTAATCCAATTAAGTATTTTGTTTTATTTACCTTTACTTATTCCAATTTGTTTTATTACCTTTATTTTATTTTATTATATTTTAATTCAATTCATTCATATTATTTATTTAAATATTTGATTTTATTTATTTTTTATTTATTTATTTTTTTAATTTATTTTAATTTCTTTTACATTGGCCTATCTTATTTTACTTTTACATATGTTGTACTTTCATTTATTTAATTTTATTTTTTTTGTTTCGACTTATTTTATTTTGCTTAATTTCATACATTAAACTCAATTTATATTATTGCACTCTTTTTCATTTTATATTATTTTATTAGTTTCTTTTTAACCTTATTTAATTTAAGTTTGATTTGTTTTCCATTTCAATTCATTATGTTTTTGTTTTATTTTATTTAATTTCACATTTTTTTATTTTAATTTGATATATATCAATTTATTTAAGTTTGATTTATATCAATTTATTTTGCTTAAGCTTATTAATTTTTTTTAATTAATTTTATTTTACTTTATTATTTTTCAATGTATTTATTTTTACCTTTGATTTTAATTTTAAATTTAATTGTAATTATAATTTTGATTTTAATATGAATCTTAATATTAATTCTAATTTTAAATGAGTTTAAAATGTAATATTAATTTTAATTTTAATTTTATTTTAATTTTCATTTCAATTTGAATTTTCATTTTAATTTTAACTTTAATTTTGATTTTAAACTTGAATTTGGATTTAAATTTGAATTTTGATATTAGTCTTAATTTTAAATTTATATTTAATGTTAATTTTAATTTTTTATGTATGTATATTTTATTTAATTTTATTTGATTGCTTTTAATTTTATTTTGTTTTGCTTTAATTTGTTTTGCTTACTTTAGCTCATTTCACATTATTGTTTTAAGTCATTGTTGTTTTACTTTTTCTTAATTAAATTATATAATATATTTTTTTTTTAATTTTAATTAATTTTTTATTACGTAATTTTATGGCCTTTTTTATAATTTTTTCGTTTTGATTTAATTTAATTTTATTTTTAATTCAAATAAATTTTAATTTTTTTAAATATTTGTTTTGCATTTCTTGATTTTGTTTGCCTTTGCCGTATTTTTTTGCTTATTATTTTTTAACTTAGATTTTTGTTTTTAATTTTGTGCTGCTTGTTTTAATTTATATTCTTTTTTTTAATTATTTTTTTTTTAATTCTTTTATTTCATTTTACTTCCATTTATCTTATTTTATTTTATATTATTTCATTTACACTTTTTTATATTGTTTATTTCTATCATTATCTTTATTTAGATTTATTTTATTTTAATTTACTTTAACTAATTTTTTTTATAACTTAACTCTATTATTATTTATTTGCTTTTATATTTTAGTTTTGTTCGTTTTAATGTATTTTAATTTCCCTGAATTTATTTAATATTTTTTTATAAATTTAAATACAAATTTTATTTTTAATGTAAATTATTTTATTTAAGATTTTTCTTTCTTGATTTTTTTGTTTTAGCTGTATTTTTTATGTTATTCGGTTTTCCTTATTTTATTTTATTTCATTTTGTTTTATTTTATTTTGTTTATATTTTGTTTAATTGTTTTTATTTTGGTATTTTTTTTATCTGTATTCCTAGTTTTACTTTTATTTTCATTTTCTTTTATTGTATTGAAACTTAAAATTATGTTTTGTTTCATTTTTTTAAAATATAATTTATGCTTAATTTACATAATTTATTTTATATTTCTATATTTCTATATTTTGTTTCTTTTTTATTTAATTTAACTTAATTTTATGCAATTTAATTATTTTTTGTTTCCTATACTTTATTTATTTATTTTTGTTGAAGTTTCTTATAAATTATTTTATATCATTTTAATTTGTTTTGTTTAACATTAGTTTATTTAACTATTTCAATTCTAGTTTATTTAATTAAATTTAATTTTAGTTTCAAAATTTTTTTTATTACTTGATTTTATTTACTTTTAAGTTATTTTATTATTGTATTTTGCTATTATTAGATTTTTTATTTTACTATATTTTCATTTCATTTCTTTATTATGATTAATTTTATTAAATTTAAAATTAAAAATGAAAGTAAACATTTATTTTTTTACGTGAAATACCAATTTTTAATATTTTATTTATTTAAATTTATTTTATATTAAAAAATTTAATTTAATTTTATTTATTTTTTATTTCCTTCAGTATTATTTTATTTGATTTTTATTTAATTTGTCACATTGTATCATGTAATTATATTTATTTAAATAAAATAAATAAAATGTATTTAAATAAATATAATTAAATAAAATAATAAAACTTTATTTTATTTTAAATTAAATTTTTCCAATTGAAGTTTTGTTCAAAATTTTTTAATTTTATTTACCTTTGTGGAGTTTTCTTTTTTTGTCTCATGTTATTTTCCTTACTTTTATTTTGTTTTAATAATGAGTTCAACGGTTGGCCTCCTCCTTATATTGTATTGTATTATTTTGTTCTTGTTTTTGTTGTTTCATTTATTTAGATTATTTTGTTTTGTTTATTTTTTATTATTTTTATTAAATTTCAATTTTTATTGTTGTACAATTTAATTTTATTTAACCTTACATTATTTTATTTATATTTAATTTTTCAAAAAAAAATATATATATACCATATATATATACAACTTACTAGAAGTATGTCTCCATATGTACTGCATGTGTAAACACAAATTGTATAATGATTAACGTAATAACAGTTATGAAAAAAACTTTATTGGGCGTACTCCAGTAATGCGTGTCAAAGTTGTAAATCCATTATTTTTTTATTGGTGATAAAATATACATATTTAACTCAAAGTAGGCAATGGCCAAGGTAAAATGCTCTAATATGTACATATGTATGTAAATATGTATGTGTGTAATGACCAAAGCGTAAATGCAACACTTTATGGGTGTTACAAAAACCCTTTACATATGAATACCCTGAACGTCTATGATGACTGTAATAGATACACATATGTACAAACAAACATACTTACATACACAGTATTTAATAATAAGTATAAGTACTTGGCAGCATAAATCGCAGAATTTCTTGAATACCATGAACTTTGCCAGTTGTCTTTAAACGCTTTAAAATAAAAATAAAAAAAACACACAATACCGACGACTGGTCAATAGAGGCGCGTCAAACCATTACGATTATATTCATGATTACAATTAGCATTACCGTTGGTGTAGACAACAGAAGGGCAAAGATGGTATATGATAATTTCTCGCTGGCGGGCTTCAAGAAATATACATATGTATGTATGTATGCGTGAGTTAACGCATTTCTTTGAATATTTTCTTTTCCCTTCACCTAAACGTAAGTATGTCTGTATTTGCATTTATATATAAATTTATATGTACCTATGTGCGTATGCTTATTTGACGTTTCGGTCCAATCATTGTCATGTCCAAAGCGAAATTTCACGAGCGAAATCTCTGAAGCGTAAATACGAGTACATATGTATGTAGATATGTATGTGGGTGACCACAAAAGTGGCTTAAAAAAAAGAACTATGAAAAGGAAAAAACAATAATAACATGAAACAAGGTCAAGCTGGTATAACAAAAGCGAGTTTTGGTAAATTGAGATTTAAATAAAAAATGAAACAAATCAAGAAAATAAAGAAGAAGGAGTAAAGCAAAAAAAAAGTTCTTGGCACTTTCTTTGAAAAATTCCTGTTTATGTAAAAAATTTCACTTTTAAGACGTAATAATAGCGCCAACTAATTAACTGTAATTAATACGCTGATATACATTACGCTGTCAATTACGCGCATGCCAGTCGCGTAACGCTTTTAAATTATTTAATTATTTGCCATTTTTAATGACTTTTGTTTTTGTTTTTTCTTTTTAGTTTATTTTTATTTTTTATTTTTTTTATTTTATTTTTATTTTTTATACTTATGCACGTACTTCACTTTTTAATTGTTTTATTTTTAAATCTTTATTTTGATTTTATTTTAGTTTTTTTCTCGTTTAATTTTTGTCGCCAAAAATTAATTTTCACAAAATTGACAGTGTTTTTACTTTATGCGCGCGCAATTAAATACACTATGTACATATATTATATATATGACATTATGTATATATAATATATAGAAATTCCAGCCAAGCATGTTTTTGGCCAGCTGCCAGCTGAGCCCACTTCCAATCGTTTATCAACACTATGCGCTTGCATATCGCACATTCTGCGGCTCGGCTCATCCCGTGTCGTTGACTGTTTAATGCGCGCACAATTATGCAACACCACATATTATTGTCGTCATACGTATGTATGTATGTATGTATGTACGAGTATATTGTACATAAATGCGCAGAAATAAATTTTTATATGTACATTATCGCAACTCAAACACAAGCATACAACTACATACATATAGATCTAAAAGTTTTCCTGGGTGCCCCTTTGCGCATACTCATTACACGCAGCCAGTCATTGTAATTGTCGCAAAATGTAGAAAAAAATGCAGCTAAGTAACTAAGTAACTAACTAACTAACTCAGTTAATATGCCCAACTGGCCTGACAATAAATCGCAACTCATATTTCAAAATAGGGTTGTACAAAAGTTAATAATTATTATTTTTACTTTGCAATTAGAAAATTTTTGGTATACATACACGCTTAAGGAAGATCAACCATATTTGGGTTGAATATAATAATAAAGAAAGAAAGAGAATATGGAAAAATTCAATACTTTCGTAAACCGTAACCAACTCCTAGAACCAGTGTACCGAGTGACAAGAATTTCTGGCGCATTTACGTCTTAGTTCTAACCAAAATTTGGAGGTAAAAATTTATGCAAAAATATTTTTACACAGTAAAAAGATAATTTGATTTTTTTCGCGACGTCTACTGTACTCCTACATAATGCATATACGTACACTCCTGTTAGGCCCGCCAAGTAAACGCACATACATTATTTTTGCATTAATTGAAGGCTTTATTTACCATAGTTAAGAATTAACCGATTTATATCAAAAAGTTGGACAATTAATTTTCACAGTCTGATCTTGAGGCTAATTGTTCAACAGCCAAATCATTCGGCAGGAACAGATGGTAATCACTTGGTGCGAGATCCGGACTATGAGATGGATGCCTAAGAACCTCTTAAGTGGTTAAATCTAGTTAGGAGCCCTAAAAAATCATTATTTTCAAACATTTTTCATAAGGAAACTTTTAGCTTTATTATTTTGAGCATTTGTACACATATTATGGCACCTTTGAAGAGTAGTTAGTAATATTTTATTTATAAAAATAACAGTTTTTGAAGATGCTGCCGCAGATCTCCAGGGACCCCTCTCAAAACAGGCGTTTTGCAGTGACCATTGTATTGCTGAAGTGAATCATCTGAAATGAAAAAATCAAAAAGATTTCGTTAAAGTAATTTATTATCTTGTGATTAATTAAAAAAAAAAAAATGGCAGCCTCTCAAAGAAAAAATTCTAATTTCTCCAAAATTTTAGTCTTTAATTACGCATTAAAAAAATAAATAAAAACTTTTCATCGATAATGTACTCGAAAATATTGTTCAGAAAAAATTTTGTATAAAAATTTGAGACTAATCGGTTCAGCCGTTTCCGAGAAATCTTGGTTACCGACTTGAAAAACATATTTTCGAGAAAAACGAGATTAAAGTTTCAAAAGCGCCGGCTTACCGCTTTCAAATGCTCTGACGCGTCGTTACAGATATACGTGTAACTTCCAAAATAACAGTCGGATTGACTTGAAATTTTCGGAGAATTTTCTTGAATATATCTAAATTACGAAAATGAAATTAAAAAGTATCGATTTAAAAATCCAACTAGATGTAACCCCTTAACCAAGCTCACGGATCTTCTGGCGAATCACTATCGACTTGTGTGGTCTAGCGTTGTCTTGCTGAAACACGATTCGCTTCCTGTTGGCCAAAGCTGGACGCTTCTTGGCGATTACTTCCTTCAGAGAATCTGATTGCTGACAGTAAAGGTCCGAATTAAGAGTTTGGTCGTAGGTAAGCACCTCATTGCGGATAATTCTTTACCAATCCAATCAAATACACAAAAAAAAAACCTTCCTGACCATCAATGCTGGATTGATGAACGTTTGTACTGGATCACTAGCCTTTGACTGCAATCGTTTTCATTTGACGTTGCTATAAGTGATCCATATTTCATCACCAGTCACCATCCGCTTCAGAAATTGGGTCGATTTGGTTACGATTCAGCAGCGATTCGCAGATTGAAATTCGGTCCATGAGGGTTTTTCTCTTTAATTCATGTGGCACCCATATATCGAGCTTTTTTGGATCTCCAGCCTTTTTCAAGTGGCTCCACACTGTTCTTGTGCAATGTGTTTGTTTATTTTATCGCCATTTCCTGATATACAGACCACTATAGTCATCTACTGCAAAAACATTGGGTGGTCTTTTACTTAACCTAATAAAAATGTCGCATCTCTACTTTTTAGTGTGTGTGGTGTTCTCTGTGTTTGTTCGAATATTTCAGAAACAGGGAGCAAAATGTCCTGATGTATAAAACGAAAAAATAATTTTGAATAAAATAAAATGGTCTACATCAAGCATTTCTCTTCGGTGCCAAGAATGTGGAAGTTATAAGTTATCAGATGAGTAGAAATAGCAGGAAGATTATGTTGACATCGTTTTTTAATCGATTCTATCTATGAGTATTATGTCGGATATGCATTTTGGTCAAAGTTCAGACAGAGCTGATGCTGATGGGAAAGATATTGTCAAATTTTATTTTAGAATAGTTTTTTTTCGAATCCGATGGCTATTGAAGAAGAAATTCACAGAAGGTTGCATCAAACCAAATGGGTTTGCTTGAGTAGGTAATATCCTATATTTAATGTCCCCCGCAAACTTTTAAGCCTTTGCTTTTGGTTCCTGCCATTTGATGTACCCGTGCCAGTGAACAGTGAAAGCCATAAACTTAAAGTATCTATTAGATGCTTAACTGTGTGGGCTTGGAAAGGCGCCCGAAAACTTGTGGAAGCTACGCTTACGAAACCACTTGGAGTTAACTCTCGCTCCACCACACAGCAAATGGAATGGTCGTCACATCTTCAACACATGAGGAAAGGTCACCCTGGACTATCTTAAGTTTTTCACATGGAGCTCACCCCAAGCTAAAAGAGTAATGGTTATGCCGCACCACCGCTAACTTTTTCTGTGGAGCTCACTACCTAACTTCTTCAAGAGGTAGCTGGCTCGATGAATAAATTCTAGACTAATATTTATCAACGACTTACCTAATTCCTAAATATCCTTTTCCTCCTACCAATGATGTTTATACACACATGTTGTTTTTATCCTAATTCCCGAATGAAAATTTTTATAAATACCAAATTGGGATTAACTTCGTTTGGCTTGGTGCATTAATATTTACATAGACAACTATCACGTTTTTGTTAACTTGCTTATGTACCACCCTTTGCATTCATTCATAATCACATTTGTAGTCATATTTAAAAGAAAACTAGCCGAGTGTTCCCTCTATCCACTACGAAGTGTTGTTGCTTCGGCCAACAACAATTTGTCACAATAAAAATTTTGAATAAAAAACGCGCACACAGATATCCGCATATGAAACGGCGTCAAGCAATCACATGCAAGTCGGTATGTATATATTATGTATGTATGTATGTATGTGCATACGAGTATGTCGCAGCACCAAAACTCATTAGACAAACGTCGCAAATATGAATGTTGTCCATGGAAGTTTGGCCATAAATAGTTGTACTTGTCCATGCAGCCGTAATAGTCGACGTTAATTACATTCGTCGCATTAATTTGAGCATTCATATAAATATATTTACATATTCACACACTTTAGCGGCAGAAATTATCACACTCGTCTTGACCATACGCACTTAATTGCTCGGTGTTAATATCGCGAAGGGGCAGAGGTGATATGAAATGATTCCTAATACTTGAATTTAATTGTGGGCCTCACTTGGAAAAATATACATACATTGCATGGTTCAGTAAATCATATTCGCAAAAACAATAAACAACAACAAAAACAAATAATGCAGTTAATGTGGGTTAATAGGAAGCTGTTGGTACAGTGATGTAATATCTTTAAAAGTAGAAATCCAATACAATGTAAACACTTATCTTCTTTATTGGCTAAGACTCCACAAAAGCAATTAAAAGTAGCGAAAACTTTGTCTCTTCTCTTCGATATTCGGCGCCAGTTGGAGACACCAAGTGAAGCCAGGTGACTGGCGGACTTCCACCTTCCTATGCTTTTACCAATGGGAGCTCTTTTGAATGCTTTGAAACCTGAAATTCTTCCATTCATGACATAACCTTGCCAGCATATTTGCTTCCCCAATATTCGTTGTACTACCGTAGTAGCCGAGCAGTTAGCATTACGTACTAACATTCGGTTTGTCAGGGTTCGAGCCCGGGCCGGCCAATATCCAAAATTAATTACAGTCGCCCTTCCGCAGAGGTTGTCAAGCCCACCGAGTGTATTTCTGACACGAAAATCAAAGCTCCTCATAAAAATTCATCGGTCGTTCGAACGCACACCATGAATTGGAGAAGGAGCTTGGCCGAAAATCGTTTCGGCAGTTACAATGTCGCTGTATGTTTCATACAACTTATCCTTCCATTGTCTAGGGTATGCGCGAGAACTGCTTTTGGACCTCCAGGTCTTCCACCAGCAAAATCAGTTCTCGGGCATATCCTACACAATGGAAGAATAAGTTGTATGAGACAGATGGATGAAGTTAGCTACAGTTTCAAAATTAAGACTATCAAGAAGAAAACAGTTGATTTTGATTTTTTTTTTTTGCTTTGAATGTGTCAGTCCGCAGCGTGCTTATAGCAGAGCTGGCCACTCTTAGCCAACAAATAAAATCGGCCCTAAAAAAGTCCTATCTGGCGCGACACTACCGTGGGAGTTGAGACGCAAGTGGGTCTGTTTTTTCGATGACATACAGAGATCAGAGCAAATGGCGCCGTTAATGGAGTCGAAGATGTCATTATTATCAGCATAAGTTTGAATTTCTATGTACTTGTTGAAGATTGTACCTTCTCTTTATAGCCCTGCAGCTCATATTCATATTCTCTAGAATTTAATTAAGTAAGTCTCTTGATGAAGAGTTACTTTAGCTGGAACCTCGTTTAGTTTCTAATGGCTTGAAGAAGTCATTTCAAGTGGCAGAGAGGTAGTTTTTTTCACGCTCTCGAAGACAGCTTTAAAAGTTGGTGTGAATCGATTCAACGAAATACTTTTCTAAGCTTTGACGTGGGCATGCTTTCGTCCGACCATATATTCTTGAAGTGAGCTATTAATAATTTAACTTCATTATCATTCCAGCTCCAGCTATTGCACATTCAGTGCTATTCAGGATGCTGAAGAAGTCTTTTTTCCATAAACTGTGCACTCTCACAACATCAGCCACCAGATTACCTCTTTGGTTCCTTCATGAGTATGTGTTGGTCGAAATATTCAATTTAAACGATGAGGTTTCCTCAAATTTTACTCTGGCTGGTCGTCTTCGTTGCGGCTTGAAATATAGTAATCTTCAGTGTTAGACTACAGTGCAGAAAAATCATTAAACTCTCTTTAAATATCTTTTCAATAACGACAGTAGAAAGAAAAAAAGACTAAATGTCTGACTAAAGATCAGAGCAAATTAAAATAACCGAGGGAACACATCTTCAGCAATCTATAATTGAAATTAGGATGAGAAGTTCGGAGTAAGCCCTAATAATTAGCAACTGCATTCTTGGAAAACTGCGTGACTGTACACTGTCTCGAGAACATTTCGAATAAGGTTTTATCAGGCATATTTTTTGCATGCTAACGAGCTTATCGGAGCTTTTGGTGTGTAAGTTGACGTTGAACAATGCCAAAAGCTTCGTTGGATATGGATAGGAAGTTCACGAGCTGTTTGTCTCATATGATATTTCAATCATAACTTACTCAACATAATTGTTCGAAAAAAATAAATAAATAAGACACTTCTTTCCGCCAGAGCGTATAGCTCTTCTGACGTATTTCGACAATCAAAAAATCAAGTGCAGAGCGAATATTGCTGCGCACTACCCTCTGCTGCTGAGACTTATTAACTCCGCATGATGTTTGGAATTGTTGTTTGTTTTTGGAAATTTACCAATTATGCGTAACAGCTTTTAGCAAATGCGAATGACCTAATAAAGCAACTACTAACAAAGAATTGCATTTTATTCGCTTTATGAGTGTCTATTTTATATATACATATATATATACATATATATGTAAATATTACGCTACTCAAATGAAAGGAAAAATTTCGCGAAGTCTAAGATACACCCATAAAGAAAGGGTAATTAATAGAAATAGCGAAAAATGGAGGTTTAAAATGGCATAAATAAATTAAATGCGGCTAAAAGAAATGTGCAAAGCAAAATTGGAAATAACTTAAATAAAAATGGGGAATAAGAAAATGCAAAAAAAAGTATATTTTAGACAGGCGAGTGGATGAAGAAAACGTGCGGCAAATACCCTGCAGGGAAAACTACTAGTGTTAACTAGAATCCAATTGGTTTGTATTTTTGTACTAACTAGTTCATCCTCCATCTATTTTCCATGTGAGCAACTGGTTACATTAGGCCAGGTTGCTCAAAAAAATGCGTTGTTCTTTTCAAACAAATTTTATTTATTTAAAAAAAATATAAAATAAAAAGAGGTATAAAAATATTAATTAAATTTTTATTTTTTTCTTAAACGGTGGCTCTCAAAATTGCTGCTGAAACGCGTCCCTTTTGTTGGTGAGTGACACGATAACAGTAAAACGAATCATCTGAAAGCAAAAAAACAAACAAAATGGTTGACTTTTTAATTTTTTTATCCTTATATTCAATTTTAATTGTTTATAAATTTTTTAAATAAAACTGAATATTTTTGTTTGTAGTACCGACCATAGAGCGGCAATTGTTGATAAGTTCAATATGTTCTAAATAAGAGTGTCGCCCAGTTGAAAATAGGTGGTATCGAGAAAAAGGCAATTAAAGTACTCGAGCGGCCGGATTTACCGCTTAACGCGCTCCGCTCTTCCCTCTTCTATACTTACTTCTGGGTATTGCGGACCTTCGGGACTAATTCTATATTATTTCTAACAGCAATGTGCTACGTAGAGTCAATTGTACGACTATGAATCAGCTTTATACTAGTTGTCTACTAGTTCACTTTAGAGGAACCTGGCCTTAAAAGCAGCAATGTCTACGAAGAGTCAATTGTACGACCATGCATCAGCTTTATACTAGTTGTCTACTAGTTCACTTAGGCATGTTGAATTTCTGTTTCACCAAAAATAAACAACAAAGAAGAGCTGTCTTCGACCATGCTGAAGCCTTTACATCTTTCATAATCATTTAAAACTTATGGCACACAAATGATTTATTACGGAGTTTTCCCCAAACCGATATATGTATCTGAAAAAATTGGTATATGGGAGCTTGCTAATATAGTCGTCTGATTTCGATAATCTTCAGCCTCATTGTGTAATTCATGTAACATCGAATACTAAATTTTACGCTCTTAAAAGCTCCGAGCCAAATATCAAATCTTAAAAATCGTTCGTGTATATACTCGTATTTTAGTGGTCCAATTTGGTAGGTATGATCGTTTAAATGTACCAGGGCATCTGTTAACCAAGTTACCAAGGAACTACTTTGACTAAATCAACGCAACTCGTCATTATGACACGTTCGGTATAAATTTCGCCTATAAGGTCCTTTCGAGCGTATGGTGTGAAAGACTAGAGAAAGACTAGATTCACCATTTTCGGAACTAACCGTGACAAAATAATCGAAGCAACCCATCTCTTCGTCGATTTTAAAGCAGCGTTCGACAGCACAATAAAAGGATCTGCATATACGGCGCAATATCTGAATATACTGCTACTTAAACTGACACTAGACAACACCTGCAACATTAGTCAGAATCGGGTATCACGTCTTCGAACCGTTCGGCACTAGACTTTAGACCTATCTCGTTATTTCTTCATTAGTTGACAGTCTTAATTTCGAAATCGTAAATAATTTCGTCTATCTAGGGACAAGTATTAACACCAATAATAATGTCAGCCAAGAAATCCAACGCAGAATCACTCTTGCCAACAGGTGCTACTTTGGACTGAATAGGCAATTGAAAAATAAAACCCTCTCTCGACGAACCAAAACCAAACTCTACAAGTTCTCTCTCATCATTCCCATACTGCTATATGGTGTAGAAGCTTGGAGTTAGAATTTGGTGTTTTTAACTAAAAAGCGTAGAGAAGTTTCGCTCCTTCGCCTGCAACGAGACACGAACAGAGAACCTCACGCGCTGCAGTGGTAACCTCTAACTAATCGGCTATCGTCACGATGTATCGAGCGCCATCATTTTTCGCACTTCAACAGAGCTTGTTAGAGAAGAACTCAGCTGTGCTGTGCTACGAGGTGTGATAATAAAGTAATGATATTGATTATATTGCGCAATTGTGGTAACCCTGCTATCTTGAAATTCGCTTTCCCTTGCTGTAAAATTAGAAAAGTGCATGGTGATAGTACTCTTAGTCGTGCCCAGGTGTTTCGAGGGCATAAAGAGTTTAAGTAAAAGCGTGGAAGACGAGGCGCGGAGCGGGATGATTATTGCCTTTTTTGATAGCCCACAAAGAATTTCTTCCACCGTGGCAAACCGTAAATCAAGTCTACTATCGCCAAGTACTCGATAAATTTCGAAATCGAGTCAACGGGGTGCGCTCAGACATCGCTCGTAACTGGATTCTTCATCACGACAACGCGCCGTGCCACACCGACCTCAGCGTGTCCCAGTATTTGGCCTCCAAACAAGCGCTTTATTCGCCCGGTATGTCACCCTATGACCATTTTTATTCCCTAGAACAAAATCGGTGGTCAAAGGAACCCATTTTGAGACGATTGAGGACATCTAGGCGGCCATGATGAGGATACTCGCGGACATCCCAGTCGAAGCGTTCCAGAAATGTTACGAAGCATAAAAAACGCGCTGGAATCGTTGTATAGCTGCACAAGGGGACTACTTTAAAGGGGATGGCAGAGAGAGTAGAATAATTTTGAAATATATGGTTTTGATGGAATCAGTCTCATTACTTAATTGTCACACCTCATAAATATAACAACAACAAACGGTGGTGAAAATTATTATTAGTTTCGTTGCTTTTGAACTCCCAATCAACTGGTATGTTTTCATCTTCAAAATAGTGGTATTTAACCAGCGGTTTTGTCTACTAGTATACCTTTTCGCACAAACATATATAACAAACATACATATATATATGAGTACTGGCTTATATTTGCATAGTAAATATAACTATACTTATGTATGTATATATGTATTTATATCACTTCAACTCTTTTGTTTATTGGTTATTTTTCACAGAAATCGGAATAAAAATGGAAATGAGCGAAAAAAAAACAAATGAAACAAACAAAAGCCACTCACTTTTTTTGGTGGTAAAATTTAGCATAAGAATTGCTCGAAGTAAGAAGAAGTTGTATATTATTTTTAATAATATTACCGTTATATTTAATTAGATGTTTTTTTTCTATTTTTCCTTTTCGTTATGCAACCCACCTCACCAGGAGGCGGTCAACCGCGTCTACTTATGTAATTTGTCGCCGGTATTACATCGAGCTGTGCGTAATGTTAACTCTAACGATTTTGAATGAAACTCATTGTTGTGACTGACCACCAATTAAAGCCCCAAGAAATTGTAATAACAATAAAATCGTAACTCTAAATTTAATAAGTTCATTTGAATTTATCGCGCAGTGATCTTAATTGCGTTCGCTGGCTTTCCGAAGAGGCGGGCTACACACACATATGCATATGTATTCGTATATACCATAGATATATACATATAAAGTTATTGCGTCTGTGCTCATTTGACCATTCGCCTCAGATAACAAAAATGTGACCCAACATTTCTGTGCAGTAAATACAAAAAGAAAAAGAAAAAGAGAAGAAAAATAAACTTTTACTTTTATTTTATTTATTTTGTATTTTGTGAACATTTCGTCGGTCGGAACGCCATTTCTTCATTTTCATTTATTTTCTTCCACTTGACACTCAAGTTCAACAGAAGATTGAAGACTATCACGCAAATACCTATAATATATTTATATGTATGTACATTTGTATGTATGTATGTACAACTGAATATAAAACGGCAAACAATTGAAATATAATTGTATATATGTATGTATTAGTAATAATGACGGCCGTAGTAGCCGGGTGGTTAGCACTGTGTACTGCTATGCCGAAGACGAGGGTTCGAGTTCTGATTCGACCAATATCCAAAATTATGCGAAATTAATTTTTCTAACTGCGGTCGCCCCTCGGCAGGGAATGTCAAGTCCTGTTTTGGCGTCCAGCCCAGGCCAAAGCTGTCTATCCAAGTTGCAGGTTCTTTTGCGAAAGTCAACTTTAGCCTGAGTTTTCCTGTTGACAAGAGTACGCCTGCGACGTGCGTAGAATTTATTGTTGTTAGAGTAGTTCCTCTTCTAGCTACTTCATCCGCTTCACAGTTGCCTATAGCTATCATTATGTCCGGGTAGCCATTCTATACCTGAGAGCTTGTTTACGTACTTCTGTATTTTAATGCCACTTCTGATGTGGGGCAATTGGTTTGACGAGATCAGATGGCAGTTCGAGTATATAGTGAGTGATTGCTTTGAGATTTAGGCATCCACCATACGGCGGCTTCCGTGATTACAATAAGCTCCGTTTGGGAGACGCTGCAGTAGTCTAGAAGCTTCAAATTCAAATTGATTAATGGCATCTGTTTTCAACCATCCGTGAATCTGATCTACAAAATTTGCATATTCCCATTCTCTCCCGTCTGGGTTTTTTGAGCATATATTGTCAAAACAATAGGTGGGCATGTCGTAAAGTCTAAAGGGTGGATATTGATTTTCATGCCTTCAAGTTTGAGTGGTTTAAAAGGCCTATATCTTTTTATAAAAAGGACCATTTCGGTTTTTGCTGGGTTGACATCCAGTGCCACTTACCTTGGACCAGTTTTAAGGGCATTTTAAGGTTTTCGGGTAGTCCCCTGTAACTGTTAGGACAATATCGTCGGCGTAAGTGTGTTCACTGTAGGGCACCACAACAGTGGAAATAAGATTCTTGTTTGGGAGGTACCTTTCGTGGTGCAGGAGAGATTCAACGAGTCTAATCAAAATCCACTTCCGTAAGAGCATCGATTATAGCCTCGGGAAGAATAATTTAAAAGCCTCCTTCGATGTCACGCCAAGCATGTTCTCTTTTACAGCCAGTCCTTACACCAAAGATCAAGATCTACAAGATGCCTATTATTTATTTTCTAGCTTTTTTAAGTATTGGAAGTCTCAACGAGAAAAAATGAATGCACTTACCAGCTTACCAGTTAAGTCAAATATCACAAATGATGGAACGATGAGCTGTATGAGATATTGATGAGGCTATTGATCTTATAAAGTGAATTTATATAGAATCGCTACACTGTGTAGGTAATGTTGAAAATAAACCAGAAGATCGACATCTCATTAGTAAGATCAGAGGTAAAAAGACCACGCTTCACTTTGTGGGCCAAACCACAGGTTTACTACCGGCTTTAGCAGAGTGAGATTGGGGTGAACAAGGACACCCAAAAAGGTGGGGCCTATTCTCTTCGCGGTTGAGCTTAACTAATATTAAGGGCGTCTCTTCACACAAAAGGCGGCTCTGGTGTGAGATTTTAGTTTATTATTGGAGCTTTGTAATCACTAAAGCGATTTTCGGCAGAGCTCCTCCTCCAATTTGGGCTATGCGTCTTGATGTTTTTCTAACAGTTGACAGTTTATTCCAAGCAACTTCCGAACGGCTGTTGGATTTTTATGAGCAGCTTTGATTTTCCTGTCCGAAATACGCTCGAAGGCCTTGACATTCCCTGCCGAGGAGCGAATTTGAAAATTTAACTTAAATTTTTACTTAAATTAATTTTCTGTCACTTTTGGATGTTGGTCGCATCGGGATTTGAACGCGGGCTTGCCGCAGGGCGTACGCAATGCTAATCCCTCGGCTACCGCGGCCGCGAATTAGAAAAATAAATTTTCTATTGATTTTGTCAGATTATACTCGGCCTCTAGTCTTCCAAAATGTTGTACTTGGCTGAACATTTCAGGATTTTTTCAATAACGTTGTTGTTTCAGGTCTTTGGTGGCAACTGCTTTTGCGGTTCTAGTTGTCTTTTAGGATTTGGCCTGCCTCAACCCAGCTAAATTATTACTCCATAGCCGAAAAGAATTCACAGGCATTTGTTTTTGGATCTCTCGGAGCCATAGTTACCGTTTCGTGAAATCTATTGTACCTACACATATTTCATAAGCATCAAAATTTCATGTTGAATATTCGCAATGCGTCCAACGTAAACTCAACGGCAACAAAGGTCGTCACAACAAGAGCGCAAATGTGCGAATTCGAAGTAAACAACCAAAATTTGTAAGTAACAGTAATAAAACACAATTATAAAAAAGAAGAGTGCGAAAAACAACGAAATAATGCCTCCAGCTGGGCCGCAGCTGCGCATTGCTCCAGGTACACGCAACCGTTTCAGTAATGACAAGACGTGCCGACGCCAACAGCGCTGCTGTGCCGTGCCTACTTGACATTGTGCCATCAAACGAAGTTAAGAAATGGCTAAGGAGGCGCTTGGCTGAGGGAAGCACTGAGCAGAGTACACAACAACTACGACAACTCGTGTGAAAAGCGCATAATTTTTGGATGCGCCAACGGATTTTCACTTTTTGCTGCCGAAACAATTTGCAAAGCCACGAAGCTACTACGCTCGCTCATCTCATTATTGTAGGCGTGTAAATGAAGCGCAGCGTGTGACAATTTATTTTTTCGGCTTTTGCTTATTTGATTTTCAGTGAGACTGCTCTTATACCCTACACGAATGTAAAATGATAGCTGAGTTGTTATTTGATGTGCTTGGCACTGAAGGGGGAAACCAAACGATGCGTAGAAAACGTTTGTCTATTTATGTCCACACAAAGCAGTCTCATAGATTTTGAAATATTCCTGGAGCCAGCACTAAAATCAACAACAATAAAATTAGGGCTTGCCCATAAGTGCTGCTTTGAATGTTTTAACGAAGGAAGTCTAAACTAACAAGTAACCCGTCCTCTGCGCAGACTGCCAAGTACGAGCGTTGCGTTTGATTTCTGCAGGGAAAATGCGTAGGTTAGGGTTAATCGGGAAGGTGAAAACCTCTAAGCCCATCGGTCTCGAAAGAATCAACATGTTGATGCTAGAAGATCTGGGCCCACCGGGAACAGACTATCTTACCATGGTCCAAAATCTTTCACTGTCTCTTTTAATACCCGATGTGTGGACACCACGCTGCTTAAATTGGGCAAACCAACGAGCATGTAAGTCTTATCTGCCGATATCTCTCCTTTCAATAGTAGCCTTGTTGTTCTCGTCCTTTATACACCATCTGAATCCAGCACGACTTCCATAAAGCGCTTAGTACCGCAACCGCTATCAATACTATAAACACAAATGTAGTCTAAGACCTCAACCAAAACCAACCCCGTCGAAACAGTCCGTTTCATGGGCCTTCCTGAACATGATGACACAACCTATTCTCGCCAGCTACTAACTGACGAACTGCTACAACATCAGCAACAAAACACAATATAAAATTTTAACACAAAGTACAACAGACTACCGTCCAGTACCTGTGGATATCATCTCCTCAAACTACATAAGTTGGAAAAGGCTGAGTGCAAAGTATGCACAAAAGAGAAAGGAAGGTCGGAACACTACCCTTGCAAGCTGCCGATCTTCAGTTCTTTAATACGCCATATCATTCACGATGCTCCCAGCTCTAACCATAAGGACTGCTCAAGGCCCTTGCGAGTTCCCTTCTAACCTACTAGCCAACCAAGAATTTTTCCCACCACAGTTATATCGATCCGACTCTGATTTTATCCAAATATTCTCACTCTCGGAGGAGAATTTTGCTGTTACAAGAACAACTGTCGTGGACAATGGAACGATAAACTTTTTTCTTCTTCCTCACTGACGTATATACTGCGCACTTCGTTTGTTCTTTAAACCCAAGCCACGTCAATTTCTTCCAGCAATGTAAATGTCATCATCTTCCTACTGCGTTGAAGAGCTAGATACGACATTACCTAGCCAAGGTAGCCGCTGTGTCTTAATTCGTCAATGCCCGAAGCGCATTAATAGTTTGCAAAACCTTTCTCCGGAAAGCTTCTAGTGCGGACTCATCGGATGTTGTCATCGTCCATGCTCCTGCACTTTTTCGTCACTCACTATCAACAAAACGTACTCCGTGGTTGTTAAGGTCGATGATGAAAGTTGAAGAATTCGCCCGAAAGAGAGTCACCTTCGCTGAAGCCTCGTTTACTGCGATTTGAAAGATGGGCTTACATACTATAAACTGGGTAATTTAATGTTTGGTCCTATGCGAATCTTGCTCTCCTTTCTTGTTGTTTTGATTAAACTTAACACGGTGTCTAGGCCTGCTGTGACCCAGCGTGGTGGGCTGTAATTACTGTCATACCGACAATATATTTTATGTATATGTATTAACTTTATTTAAATGGACCGAAGAGTACCATATAAACCATACATACATACATACATACATATATACGTATAATTAAAATCATACAAAAACTATGTGAACAATTGAATAGGAGGATTGTGGGTGTAGAGGTGCGCGGTAATTACAATTCGGTTGCTATGACAATTCAAAAAACACAAACAACAACAACCCTCCAAAAAAAAAGTTGCAAAATTGATCTCTCCACTTGCATACTACTCCAGTTGTTTTAATAAAACAAGACTGTCAACAACAACAATAAACACGGTAAAGCGAACAACAATTAAGACAAGCATTTTTGTTGTTAAAAGAAAATAACAAAAGTCAAGTAAAAACTAACAAACAAACAACCGCAATGTGATTAGGTTACCAATGTTGGGATTATTTCACGCCAAACTACCGAAAACACACAAACATCCATACACACATACATGAAATAAAAAAGCTCGTGCAATAAAGTGTGGGAAGAGTGTCAATCGCGCGCGACCAACTATCAGCAGCTGGCGTTGGCATGCCAGAGTCAAGACAGCTAGCGACGATCGGGCGCTGTTGTGGGCGGTAGCGGCAGTGTTGGTGTGTTTATTGCTTTTCTTCTTCTTCTTCTTTTTTGGCCTGCTGAAATTGTTGCGCTCACAAACATACAGATAAATAAGCAAACATTTGTATTATCAACCAATTGCCGGCAAATTCAGCGTCTGCTTCAGCGTCTCATTGCCATTTTACAAACAGGCGAAAGAAATTAAGTAAAAAGAAGGGAAAAACAAAAAAAAAACAGAAAACAAAAATAAAAACGAACATGAAAAAGAAAATATCTGCAAGATACGAATTCGCAGAAGATAAAACGAAAAATTTTAAATGTGCTTACTGGTTTGAGCTCACAGCCATGCAAAATCTGGAGTTCAGCGCTGGCGTGGATAGACAGCAACACCTCGGTGAATGAAATGGGTAAACAAACAAAGTATTTACGACAATAATTAGAGAGTGACAGGAAGGACATTGTAGAAAGCAAATTGGGTGAAAAATATTTTTGAGATTTTATTAGGTTTGTAATTCATGAATCATCAGAAAAAGGAGAAAGAGAGGGTTTGATAAAAAATGTACGGAAATAAAATGAAATAAAATTAAATTACATTAAACTAAATTAAATATAAAAAATAAAATAATATATAATAAGTTGAAATAAAATAATAATAAAATAAAATTTATAAAATTAAATAAAATAAAAAAAATAAATAAAATAAAAAACTGAAATAAAAAAAATACAATAAAATAAATAAAATAAAATAAAATAAAATAAAATAAAATAAAATAAAATAAAATAAAATAAAATAAAATAAAATAAAATAAAATAAAATAAAATAAAATAAAATAAAATAGTATAAAATAAAATAAAATAAAATAAAATAAAATAAAATAAAATAAAATAAACTAAAACAAAGTAAAATAAAATCAAATTAAATTAAATTAAATGAATTGATATGAAATAAAAAAGCAAAAAAAAATGAATATAAAAAAATAAAAAAAAATACAATAAAGTAAAATAAAGTAAAATAAAATAAAATCAAATAAAATAAAATAAAATAAAATACAATACAATAAAATAAAATAAAATAAAATAAAATAAAATAAAATAAAATAAAATAAAATAAAATAAAATAAAATAAAATAAAATAAAATAAAATAAAATAAAATAAAATAAAATAAAATAAAATAAAATAAAATGAAATCAAATAAAATCAAATAAAATAAAACAATATAAAATAAAATAAAATAAAACAAAATAAATAAAATAAAACAGAATAAAATAAAACAAAATAAAAAAATTTAAAAAAATAAATAAATTAAATTATTAAAAAAAAAACAAAATAATATAAACTAAAATAAAAGAAAATAGAATAGAATAAAATAAACTAAAATAAAATAAAATAAAAATTTAAATTAAAATAAAAGATAATAAAACAAAACAAAAAAATAAATAAGTAAAATAAAAATAAAATGAAATAAATTATAAAAACATAAAATAAAAAATAATAAATAAAATAAAAAATAAAGAATAGTAAAAAATAAAAAGCTGTGTTGAATCGAAACTTGAAATGTGCATATTATATTGTTTTATACACGTATGTGTACGTACATATACGAGTACGTACCTTCATTCGTATCTTTGTTAGTGGAATGCAAATTTTTGCGGTTTCCACTAGACGTTCATTCACTTTCCGTTTATTTGCAATTATTTGTAAAATGAACATGTATACTACATAAATACGTAAGTACTGAAAGCGCTGTAGTAAGTCAGTAGAAATTAATAAAGCAATATCAAGTCCTTTCCGCTTAAGGGGGGACATCTGAGTAAAATTTTGAAAAAATCAAAAAATTTTTTTTTCGTTTAAAAGATGCTTTAGGATCTTAAAAATAATATACCACAAGATAGAATCCGGCAAAAGTGTCTAAATGTCCAAATTTTCCATTCTGCGGCAATGCCTCATAGGCATATTCTATATATATATAATAACTTTAAACGCGTTTTTCTCGAAACCACTTTTTTTAGACGGCCGGAAACATAACTCGAGCAAATCTTAACCGATCGATCTGAAATTTTGACAGTATATTCAAAATTCCTTCCTCTATCGACACACGTATAATTTTTTTTTTATATTGCTTACTTTTTTTTTATAAACAATTTTTGGACTTTTTTTCCTCGTGAAAATTTGAACTTTTTTTTCGATCACGCACCATTTTGCGAAAAATCAATATATCGAAAAAATCCTACGTGTGTCGATAGCTGTTGATGTATAGAAACTAACAAAACTTTATTTTTTGTTCCAGATCAAAAATTAAGGACGTTAGCTTTCCGGCCATGGACCCCCTTCCCAAAAATAGGGCCTACGAAGAAATGCTGCACAGCCGCCATTTTGTTTTCGATTTCTTTCAAAAAATCATATTTTGTACATCGGATCGCATATTATAAAACCTACTTTACAAAATTTCGATTGGCTCTTTCGTTTGGTCAAAAAAAATTCCAGAAAATCCGCTTATTTTTTTTGAGTTACTCAGATGTCCCCCCTTAATATAGTAAGGTATATTACTAATTACCGTAATTTATTACTGCACACTATTCCAAATAGGTATATTTACTACATTTATATGTGTATGTACATAGGTATTAATATTCGAAAATATCATATTTCTACATAAATCATTAGTGTTTCTGTAGTTTGGTATATGGGTTTCAAGAAACCTTAGTGCTATGAGAGAAATAACTTTGGAGCTCTCTTTGTAGTAGAGCTGAGAGTCATCAATGAAAAAATAGTGAGTTCCTAATACAAATTGGTTATTCATAAGAACACAGTTGAGATTTACAAGTTTTCAAACAAAAAAGATAGAAGATTTTAGGAAGGAACGTCTACAATTTGGCACTTCCTAAGACAAAAGGCAAACATTTTTCATTGACGATTTTGGAAAATTATTTAACTGAACTAAAGCATGCAAATAAAAAATATGTATTTACATCTATATTCATTGTTTTATTTATTTATTTATTACGAAGTTTTTGAATAAACATAGTATATTGGTTATTGCTTTCAAGACAACATTTCACTTATTTCTGGTGGATACGCCTAATAGGTACGTATGTATGTACATACGTATTTGCCCCTATTGCATTATAACTGAATTATTGCACTTTTCCGCATACCTTTTCTTCGCTGCTTTTCTTTTCGTAATTTACAACTATTTTTGTTTTGTTGTTGTAAAAATCCAACATTCATACGTAACTAAATGCGTAATGTTGCAAAAATGGTTTAAAATATATTTGAAATTTATATATATGTAACTATATTTGGCCTTAATTATATCGCCTGTCAATATATATGGTACATATGGTACGAGTGTATGTACTTTGGTTGTACTATATGACAAGAGATTGTATTCCATAAGACGCCACGAAGAGGTACTCATTTGTTGAGAGTTTTGTTCGTCGAGAGAGGAATTTAACTATCTACTCAATGAAAAGTAACGGTTGTTAGCAAGTGTGATTCTGTGTTGGACTAATTGTTGATCTTAATGCTGGCCCTTAGCCAAGTCCGAGGAGATCCGTTATAAAGACCTAATTGTCACGGGATGCCTTATTGGGGTTAAATTTTTGAATCTCTTCCTAGCAAAGAGAGTTCGGGAACAGATCTGCCTCAGCCCATTTTGTGGTCTGAATTTTCCGAGAATTGCGCTGTAGATACCTTATTTATTCCCCCTGACGTTAAAATTGACAGGCACGATCTGACATTGTTAGGAGAGCAGCATTCATAGCCGCGTTCTGGGCGCTCGCTGGTGTTAATTATAGGGTCTCTTATCCGATTTTTCATTAGGGTGAGTACCAAACCCTGAGCTCGCTTCCGTACAGATGTTCGTTTGCTAGAGGATACTTAGTCTAAAACCGGAACTCGTTAGCTGTTTGAACCAAATGAAAAAGAATCGATTCTAGTCACTCAAAAACCTTCCTCACTTGTGTCACATGGTTTCATCTTCTCCCATACATACACTCATCTGAACAAATTTTGCCAGGAACTGTAAGACGCAGCATTTTTTCGTAGAACTTTCGAGCCTCAGCACCGTCGGCTAGGAATGAGGCATAATTTAGCGCCAGCATAGTAGGCGAGAGAAGTTTCACATCGATTTCAAGTCTGGATTTCGTTTCTCTTATCAAACCAACTCGTTAGCCACAATTACAATTCTAACAACTCAAAATCCGAATGTCTCCTTGTGCATACCGAGATGCCGACACGTACGAATACCCAAGTATTTATCCAAATAAACAAACTACCAGTTTGTTGTTATTGCTAAGTGGTCTGCAATCGGCTAACAAGTTTTCAGGTTTTATTGTATTTTGCTGAAATTGTCTGCTTCTGCTTCTACATAGCGCATAGAAAGTGAAAAGCGTCAACCATAAAAACAAAGCAAAAAAAGAAGAAGAAAAATTGCCGAAGAAAACAAACAACGCGACATTTACGAAACGGATGAAAACCGGCAGCCGCATGGTAGAGACAGCAGAAGCAGCAACAACGAATTGTCATTAATGAAATTAACCAAGCTATGTCGCCGCCCCCGCTCACTCCTACTTACCTCAGGCATTCCGTCGCGTATGCAACAACAACAACAAAAACAACAAGGAAAGTATAAATGAACCAAAAACCGAAATTATGCTGTGTACCAATCTCCCATTGCCACATTTTCCTTTGCACGACGCGTCACGCCACAGCAATTGCAATCGCTACGTGGGCCACATACTCGTATTGCTTGGTACTGAGGAGTCTGAGTCTGAGTCAATAGCGCTTCGTTTAGCTCACCCTGCCTGTTGGCATTGAATCTTCTACTTCGTGCAAGCCCAAGTTGATGGGAAAGTGGAAAACTCGTTGCTATGTGGCTAACGGACTGGCGGCCGAGCTGACGAGCTGGCTGTCGATATGAACGGTCACTACAATTGTCACAGTACTGCTCCTCTTCGATACCTGCGCACAAGTAGGTGGCCTGGGTATATAAGCTTTGTTCACATAACTATAGGCAAGATTGTCTTCTTCTTAGTTCCCGGAGTTAATTAGTAGAACCTCTCTAAATTGTCTTCACCTCGTTTCTTTGTCAAATTGGGAGAAAACAAAGCCAAAGGCGGAATAGGTTAGACTGAGGAAATCAGTCCACCCTTTAGCTTGACATCGTTTCACAGGAGGAGATCCCGGTTTCTTCTTTTTCTGAAGGGTTAGGTGCGCACTTTCTCATATTAGTTCTTCGATACTAGATTACCAATAGTATTATTAATGGATCTTTAGTTAATGGCGACACTAGCTCTATGTTTTATAGCGGAAAAGTGGCCTCTAATGGGAATCAGTGGAACTCATAATTTGGGAGTGACTTTTGGTAGACAGAAACCTGCTATATTGACTGATATGTAGTAATGTTTCGACATCTTAGGGTATTTTTGAAATCAGCCAGCTTAACCTGAACCAACTGGCAATAGGTTTCTTCAAACTCAAGGAATAAGTCTATCTTAAGAGGCATAATAACATTGGAGAATCGGACTCCAGAACACTCGGTAGTCAGCACCATCCATGTGTTCTGGAAAACACTGTCTTTTCTCGATAGTCTAGTAGGTCCCTCCCCTCTCCCCTCATGCATTCACAAATTTTGAGATAGTGTTGGCTTTTTAAGTCCTTAGCACCCGCTTGACTGTCTAGCGAAAGTCTTATAGATGTTCCTATGAAATCGATTACTCATTTGGTGCCTTTAGTGGGAGTATTGTGTACACTAAGAAGAAGACAGAGTTGTAATGAAGAACTACCACGCTTTCAGACACATTATTATATATATCGATATATTCGCTGTTACTGAAGGGCTTGACTTCTAGGGAAGGAGTAGGTAGCTTCCACTCGGCATAAGGTCATAAGGATTCCATTTCTCGAATGTATCTTACGTTTGGATCGAATTCTTTACAATTAAGGGACTGCACTCAATTGACTAAAATCTTTAGGCGGTTAGATGTCGGAGGAAGTTATAAATTCAAACCACCAATGAACGTCTGACGGATGTCTGAAATACCCTCGGAGGTTTTGACTTTTTCCGCTGAGAGGCGACCTCAGCTAGAGATTTGTCTGGCCACAGCCTCCACAGGATTCGCAGCCTAAATTGATTGGTAGATTTAAAAAAATTCCCGTCCACTTGAGAGTTCAGAGCCACAGCGAGTTCAGCGTTTACTTACTTATTTTTTGTTGCTGGGTTTTTTCTTTTGTGATTTCCTTGCGGCCAATTTTGAATTTCTTTGAATGCCAACACGCGAACTGGTTCACCCAGCTCATCGCAACATAGCCGAGTTCAGTTGGTCGCATACATTTTCTGCATTTATGAGCGCATCCACCAAATAACTTGTAATTTTGTTGAGATTTTTTCTTCCAGCTCAACTTGTACACATACGTAGGCGCTAGAAGAGCATACATCTGTGCACGCGTGTGTGGTGTATGGCTATGTGTGTATGTGTGCGTGTGTGTTAGTTTATCATAAATGCATCATGCAGTAGCGGTTCATGAATAATAATACCTTTCTTTCTCGTCCGGCACCTTGTGGCGGGATGAGACATTTTCCATAATTTTCCTTAGCAGCAGCGGTGGCTACCAGCAGCAGTAGTTGCTACCAACAGCGAAATTAATGTGCAATTTTGATTGTGGGAATAAAATTGCGAAATGGCAGAAGCAGCAACAACAACAACAACAACGAGAGGAGTAGTTGGCAGCTTGTTGGCAGAATAACAATTGGTTTTTGCGGTACAATGCCAGCGACCGCACAGTGATTTGTTGGCCGCAGTGAAAAGGGCAGCGGCAGTGCCTGCCGGCCAACAACAATAGCAATAGCAGCAATTCAAAGTAATGTTGTTGAGATTATTAAATGCAATTGCAATAAAGATGATATGTATGCCTGTGGAGCAATGACAAAAATATGCATATATTAATAAGTATGTACAAGCGTATATACATATGGAGGTATGTATGTATGTATGTACGTATTTATGTGTGTGTAAAAACAAGTCTAGTTGGCATTTGTATTGTGGAAATTGCCTCCCAAGCTTTTCCTGGGGTGGTTGCCTCCACTAAATCGTCGCTGTGGTTATACAAAAGAAACAAACATAAACGCAAACATACATACATATGTATGTATATACACAATGCATATTTTATTTACATATCTAGTTGTTTTGCGGCCACGAGAGCGCCCCCGCCCATTTGTTAGTGAATTATGCGCATTTCAATATCTCGCATCATTTTTTTCCCATTGTAAAAGCACCCCAAACCCCTTCCATCTGCGCCTGCAGCTTCTATATTATTCGTTTGTTTGCATTTAGGTATGTACGTGTGTACATATGTATGTATATATGTTTGTATATGCTACGCATTTCGTTACATTTGTCATTTCATAATTAGTGCGCATTTCCTTTCGTTTGCAATCGTCATACAATACACTTATGCATATTTACATACATACATACATACATACAAATATACAGTTAGTTGTAGTTGCACAGTATTTGAAAAGCGAAAGTCCTAACATTGAAATAACTAATTTCCATTTCACTTTAGTTGCAATAATTCGATATTCATTCTCATGGCGCTTACGGAGAGATAAGAGTTTGTGAGCAAATATATGTACATAAGTACATACGTATTTATGTTAGTATTGCAATTTCATAGCTTTTAAAAAAATTGGCAAAAAAGGTAACGAAAATACGCTTATCTACATACAAGTATTTTTAAAGCAGGAACCAGAATTAATTTGCTCTATTTCTTATATTATTTTACTTTTATTTTATTTTTATTTTATTTTTTTTTTTAATTTAATTTTATTTTATTGCATTTAATATAATTTACTTAATTTAATTTTTTTATCTTCTTCCATTTATTTTATTTTATTATTTTATTTCATTTTAAGTATTTTAATGAATTTTATTTTATTGATTTTTGGTTTATTCTTATTATATTATTTATTTTGATTTTATTTTTGTTAATTAATTTTGTTTATTTAGAATATTATTTATTTTTTTATTCAATTCAATCTAATTTGATTTAATTTGGTTTAATTTAATTTATTTGTATTTAGTTTTATTATATTCAATTCTTTTATTTTATTTTAATTTATTTTTTTTTTTTTAATTTTTTTCTTTTATTTTATTTTATTGCATTCAATATTATTTAATTTATTTTTTTTTTATTTTATTCTATTTATTTTATTTTTTTTATTTTATTTCATTTCAAGTATTTTAATGAATTTTATTTTACTTATTTTTGGTTAAGTTTTGTTATATTATTTATTTTTATTTATTTTGGTTCTTTGTATTTTATTTTAATTCCTTTTATTTTAGTGAATTTATTTTGTTATTTAGAATATTATTTAGTTTTTTTTTATTTTTCAATCTTATTTGATTTAATTTAGTTTAATTTAATTCAATTTTATTTGATTCCATTATATTATACTCTTTTATTTTAATTTTTTTTTTAATTTATTTAATATATATTTTTTAAAATTTTTGTAATTATTTTCATTTTACATTTTATTTTATTTAACTTAATTTTATATTATTTTCTTTTATTTATTTCTATTTAATTTTATGTAATTTTATTTCTTTATTTTATTTAAATTATATTAAATAAATTTATTTACTTTAATACAATTTATTTAATTTTTGTTTTCTGTTATTTTATTTTTTTATTTATTTTAATTTAACTCATTTTTTTTGGTTTGTATTTCCTTTATTTGTTTTTTAATTTATGTCATTATATTTAAAATCTGATTTAATTTTTATTATTTAATTTCATTTTATTATATTTAAAGTTAAGAAAGTTAATTTAATTTTATATAATTTTATTTTGTTCATTTTTTAATTTCATTTTAATTTATTATATTTAAAATAATCTAATTTTATGTTACTTTGTTTTTGCTCTATTTAATTATATTTATTTTTATCTTAATTTTATTTCATTTCATTTTTTTTAATTTTTTATTATTATTTTTAACTTCATTTGTTTCATTTATTTTAGTCTAGTTTTATTTAAGTTTATGTATTTCTTTTATTGTATTTTTAATTACTATAATTTTATTTTATTTTATTTGTTTTGTTTTATAATTTTTTATTATTAATTTCCTTATCTTTTATTATATCTTATTTTGATGTAATTGTTTTATTTTATTTTGCTTATTTTAATGTAATTTAGTTTTATGTAATTCATTATTTTATTTTTTATTTTCCATTATATATATTTTATAATTTTTTTTTTAAATCTATTTTATGTTATTTTATTTAATTTATGTGCTTTTTTATTTACTATAATTCAATTTATTTATTATTTTTATTTTTTTTAAGTTTATTTGTTTTATTTTATTGTTAATTTTAATTTAATTTTATATTTTTTATTTTCTTTTTGATTTTGCTTAATATAGTTTATGCAAATGATTTTATATTAAAATAAATGGAGTTTATTTATTGGCTTTTTTATTTAATTTTATTTGTTTATTTTTTCTTTTGCCTTGTTTATTTAGATGCTATAAGTTTTTATAAATAATTTTGCAATAAAACGTATTTTTAATCATCTCTTATTTCTCATCTCTTACTTTTTTGATATTTAAAAAAGAATTTGTTCAACGTTTTCGTCGCATTTTGGTTATCAACCTTCTTTTGGGACAGAGAAAGTACGCATAATTCATTAATAAGGACTGAAACCTGTTCATACATTTTTGTTGTTGTTATCACATGGATTATCCATAACATATAAGTTAGTGAAGTAAAAACTTCAAACTGGTGAAATGATTCATAGGTTAAGTTTTATTTAGTTTTTTTTTTTTTGTTAATTTACGCATTTAAACGTTAGGCCCGAGGTAACCACGCAGCATACTTAATTATGCCCATTTAAAATATGTGCATACGTGTACATATGTACGTACTGCCTGCAGCCCACATCAATAAAGTTTGTAAAACATGAGGACACGTAGGCTGCTGCTTGCATACGCCGCTAACAAGCCAACCAACCAACGAAGCAACTAAGTAACCAAGCAACCAGTGTCAATCAAATTGAAAGCCAAATCAGTAGACAAAAAATATCACTTTTATCTAACACGTCAATCATTCAAATTTCGCTGACTACGAAAGCACCTAAAGCGGCAGGTGCGCACATACATACATACACTCAATCACATACTACATTTCAGTACTTACATATGTACGAGTAGATATAAAAGTTAAAGTAACAAAAAACAAAGAAGTAATGCACTTACATACATATGAGTACATATTTTTATTGGCAATGCAACAGGTCCTGACGGCAATAACCTTGCTGGCGTAGTAAGTAATAATTGGCTTCGCCGATACAATCGTCTGGCACTCGGTCCGGTTGGCTTGGTGCTTGTGGTGCAGTGTGGTGGTTGATTGTTTTCTTGTTGGTGGATTTGTTGATTATTTGTTTGGTCTTGGGTTTGTGTGGTCAATGTCAATTGGAAATTAATTGTTGAAAAATTTTTATGACCATAAATTTGTAAATTCAGAAAATGAAAAATTTTGCGATGAAAAGTCTTTTTGACCAAACAATAATTTTTAGCAGCATTTCGCTTATACCAGCAACAATTGCGGAATACCATAAAAATAAAAATAGAAAAAACTTAATTTGAAGAGGCAGAGACTCATAAAGTGTATACTCGATAAATCAAACTCACATTACCATTGTCATATTAACTTTAAAAATAGTGATGTAAGGCATGGAAAAATGGATAAATTTTTAACACTAAGGATGGCTGGTGAAGAATACAGCCAAATGGGGGGGAGAAATATCCTTAGATCCTAATCCATTGATACTTTCAGAGGAGTATTTCATTACTTTCTAAGGCCAGAATAAATTGTATTAAGTACATAGCTTGAAAAGGGGTGAAAGGAAAAAATACAAACTGAATGGCTATTGTCAGAGGAAGGACCTTCATAGTGTTGATTTTATATCAATGTGCCCACAATTTCTTCGCAGTGATATTGAATAATTTCTTCGAAAAAAAAAAAACATATAAACCCAGTCCACTCAGAGTATGAATGATTAAATTAATAATTTTACTTTACTAAGTTTTCTCCATTCATTTTTATTGGTAAATCAATTGCGAACGAAATATATTTGGAGATTTGACAACCCTAGTGTTGCCATGTGACAACTGTCAACTTTGTCGTACATTTTGACATTTATGACGTTGCAGAACGTTTCGACATACGAACGCTATTTATGTTGTTTGCAGTAATTTATAATATTAATCTAGATTAAGAAATGGAATTAAATCGCAAATATTTTCGGGGTATTAATTTATTATTGAATTAAATATTTAATTCTATTTATTATACAAATATGAATTTTGAATAGAAAGAGAAAGGAAACGAGATCTTGAGATCAAGGCTTTTTGGAATCCTTTTAAATTTAGATAGTGCTCTAACAATACGATCGTAGTTATGATAATTCGCTTCCATTACGAAATAAAACGGATAATGAGAGTGCAAATTTCTAACTTTAGGAACTTTAAAGCTGATTTGCGCAAGCAGCTCTGGGCAGTCCATTAAGCCATTATAATTATATAGAATTTTACGTGTAAGGTTCTCTAAAATTACCACCATATTCCCATAAGAAAGCGATTGGGGAATAAGCTTCAGGAATAATACAGTTGATATGATTAGCGAAGGTAAATCCAGCATCAATCAATTCACCAAGATCCATAAATTCGTTAACAGAAGAAAGTCTATTATTAAGATGATAATAAGTCGACCTGAATACATTTGGACACTTTGAGAAGAATTAAATCGAAGTCGTAGAACACTCCAGGACAAATTTCGTGATAGTCGTCCAAAATCAATTGATATTGCAATATTGTCATGTGACCTATCGTGAGATTAAGACAATGGTAGGTGAGACCAGCATACATTCAATATTGCACTGACTATAAAAGAAAATTTCGTTTACATTGGCTCTCACATAATTTGTCAATCGCTCAAAAAAGAAGGCTCGCCTCAATTGGTACAGAGAAAAGTTAAATCTGTGCTTCGAAATTCTTTTACGTTGTCGTAACAAGTGATGAATCGTGGATTTACGCGTATGAAAATAAATAGCATCGACTGTGTGGGTATTTAAATACCCTTAAAGATGAGCCGAATCTAATAAATGTAGTTCGCGCACGAAGCTCATCTATCCGAATGATTGCCTTTTTTTGATAAAGTGGACATGTCGCAATCGTAACACTAGAACAACGCAGAAGAGTAAATTGCCAATTGTCTTTCAGGAAATCAGGAAAACCTACAGCCGAAAATGGATCACTCTTCACCACGAGTTTGCGAGCTCTCACACATCGACGGAAACAACTGTATTTTTGAGCAGTAAAAACATCGATTTGATGAGTCATACACCGTACAGTCCTGGCTTAGCTTGGTGCGACTTCTGTAATTTATTGCTAGAGAATATAATACGAGCTGCAGAGCTGAATAGTGAATGTATAATCTTCTATAGAGTGTACAACTGCTGGTATCGCCAGATAAAGAAGCAAAGCAAATGGGTCTGGTAGTGAATAAGGACAAGACGAAATATCTCCTGTCATCACACAAACAGTCATCGCATTCGCGACTCGGCCCCCACGTCACTGTTGACAGTAAAAAACTTTGAAGTCGTAGATAATTTCGTTTATCTTGGAACCAGTATTAACACCAATAACAATGTCAGCCTGGAAATCAAACGCAGAATCACTCTTGCCAACAGGTGTTACTTTGGATTGAGTAGTCAACTGAAAAGTGAAGTTCTCTCTCGGCGAACGAAAACTAAACTCCACAAGTCGCTTATAATACCCGTTCCACTATATGGCGCAGAAGCGTGGACGATATCAATATCTGATGAGTCGGCTCTAGGTGTCTTCGAGAGAAAAGTTTTGGGAACGATTTATGGTCCTTTGCGCATTAACAACGGCGAATACCGCAGACAATGGAACGATGAGCTGTACGAGCTATACGATGATATCGACATAATTCAGCGAATGAAGACACAGGGGCTACGCTGTCTAGGTCATGCCGTCTGAATGGATGAGAGCATTCCAGCTTTGAAAATATTCGATGCAGTACCCGCTGGTGGAAGCAGAGGAAGAGGAAGACCTCCACTCCTTTGGAAGGATCAGGTGGAGAGCGACCTGGTTTCACTTGATATTTCCAACTGGCGCCAGGCAGCGAAAACAAGAGAAAAATGGCGCTCTTATATTGATTCGGCTATAATCGCATAAGCGGTGCCAACGCCGATAAAGAAGAAGAAGAAAAGAAAATAATAATGTTTCAAAAAATATAAATTCGTGAGAATCACAAAGTTTTAAAACATTTATTTCCTTTATAACGTTAAAATAAAAACTTCTACTACAAATGTATGCTGCGTCATGCGGTTGCAATGCGGCAAATATTTATCAGAAATTGAAAAAACACCGTAAAAATTATATCATTTAAGTCTTTTAACATTTCTTTCTTTTTATTAGTAGAAAAGTAGGGAAGTTAATTTTTGTTTACAAGAGCAACTACTCGTATCTTAAAGACTTTATATGCACTTCCTCGTTACTCATAGGATTTTCAGTTCTTTTATTCGTGTTTTTGTTTAGCCATAAATAATGGCATATTAATACTTACAATTACTTTTTATTTGTTTTGTGGTTTTTACCTTCCGACCATTTCATTACCGGTAATCAATAAAGCAACAACAAAAAATTGTACACATACCTATAATATTTATCAAACATCCGACCGCAATAGCATACATATGGTATATATTTGCAGGCGGAAGTTCGATGAGCTTATCAATTTTAAAATTTAATACTCATACCTAACTGCATTAACTGATATCAACTGAGACGACAAACGTACATACACATGCATGTACATATACATACATATAGGTATGTACGTATACAAGAGTTGGAATATGAAGTCATCATTTATTGTAGAATTAAATTTATGTAGCAGTTTTGCCTTATCAATAACAATAAAAAAGTAATAAATAAAAAAAATGCTCTTTAAATTTTTTATATGAGTAACTACTTTTGTTATGAAAATAGTGTTTACTAATTTTTTTAATTGTGTTTTGACTGAATTTTCAATGATCAAATTTGATCAAAACAAACAAACATATTTTTGAAAATGGAAAATTACGCATTATATACTTTATTTATGTCTAAAAATATGTATAGCTGTAAATATTCATACATACGAGTATATGCATGTACTTAAATTTAATTTTTTGATATTAAAAATTTTTAAATTTGGATTTATATAGAAAGTTAATATAATCGAAGTGCTTCACTAGCATAACGACCATCTCAGTTTTTGATCTGAAACCTTCAAAGTTTAATACCCCTGAAAATATTTATTCCTAAACACTTAGATAACTTATTTTATAATTGCTTAAATATACCATATATTATACATATGTAACTACTAAAGGTTGCCCGCGCCTTCGTCTGCATGGAATTTTAAGATGGTTTTAATAAGATATTTTTTATTAAAAAAAAATTAAAAAAGTTTTCCACATTTTAGTCTAGGCAAAAAGCAAGAGATATCAAGCAAATCGAAGTCTGAATACGATATTTCCATACTCATCTCTATATACTGGCATTGGCAAAGAGCCACCTACATAATTTCCACCGAAACGGCCCCAGAGCCACTTCCCGGAAGAAAAAGTGTTCATCATGTCACTTTACCTACATACGTGTATGTACCAAATTTCATTTTAATCAAACGATTTACAACTAAACTCGATTTTTTCGAATAGATTGGTTCCTGGAAAATCTGTTCTTATCGGGTGCATGCGTCATAAGAAGAACACATCCACCCAGTTTCACGTTTAGCCTGCGGGTTAATCCATCAGTCATTAAGAACAAAGTCTTTTATATATTTATATTCTTATATAATATGTAGATAGATTAAATATATTATAAAAATTATATTTTCGTTTGTAAACATTCGCATAACTCAAAAAGTTACCTATCGATTGACTTGGAGTATTGTCAGATTGTTTCTATGGTTTCTGAAGAGGTTTGTACGAAAAGGTTTCAAAAGTGGAAAGTGGACTAGGGGCTAAACTATTTGAACAAATTACAAAGTCTTTATTGTTCGATTTATTTTAACTTAGGGGCATAAGTAGTTTTTTTGCTTAGAATAACAGGGATACTACTCTTCTCACTGGGAGTGGACCAGGGGCTGACCTATTCGAAAAAACCGTATTTATGGTTCGATTTACTTGAAATTCTTTTCTTACGTCAAGTGGATCGGTCTATTTGAAAAAATACACAGAGTTTTCTAATAAGAGGTGCTATTTTGATATTCAAAGAAACATGACATTTTTTGAGATAAATGGCTGGATGTTTATTTCAATGTAAAGAGGAAGATTGACATTCATAATGAAAAACAATATCAGCCCAATGACCGTATCGTTTTTATGAAAATTCACAATACGAACCACAAATTAAGCTCCATTGACCCCGCCGGATCATAAACCGCGCCAATCAGTTACAATTTGAGGACGGAGAAGCTTTTCAACCAAAAATTTAGATTTTTCGCGCTCCAGATGCGACAGTTTTGCTTATTGACGTAGCAATCGAGGTGGAAATGAGCCTTATCAGTCAAAAGGATTTTTCAAGGAAATCCGGATCATTTTCATGCATTTCAAGGACCGAATCAGCAAAGACACGACGTTGTGGATGATTGGCCGCCGTGAGTTCTTGTGTAAACTAAACTTTTTACGCCTTAAGACCCAAGTCTTTATGCAAAATACGGTGTAATGACACTTGTTTACACTCCAAAGAACGATGAGGAATGGACAAACCTGGGTTTTCTTCAAAACTTTAGGAAACAGCAGCAATATTCTCAGTTGCTCTTGAGCGACGTGTAGGTGTTTTATTTCTTCACATCACTTTCCTGTCCCAACAGATCCATTTTTTCCACCAAGTTCTGGTTCTCATCATGTTTATAGTGAATTTTAATAATTTCAATGCCTTACTCCTTCAAAAGTGACATCTACCGAAATGGCTGGTTATTTAAAAAACAGCATATTGAAAACCCTTTACATTTTCTTGGCTCGTTGTGGTTAAATTTTTGGATGATGTGCCTAACTGGAGTACTTTTGTTACTAAGAAATGAACCAGAGACCTGAAACAAAGTTCGATTTGCTCGAAATATAAATAATACTTTTGTTATGGCAAAGGGATCACTGACAGATTGACAAAAATTAGTATGATTTTGATATAAACATAGATCGTGCGTGGGTATGTTCGTTTCGCTTTTTTTTATAAAATTTCGGCTCCGGGTTACAAGCAATTCTTATACGTTCAACTAGAGTGGGGATACGCATAGATCCGAATGGTGGGCGTTTGGCTTTCTCCGAGGCATTCAAATTGACATTTTCGCGAAGGATTTTGGAGAGCGAAAAAGTGATCCACACATAAAAATAAGTAGCCCGATCAATAGTATGATAAAAAAAATTAATATTTTTTATTATACGATGCCTTATTGAGATTTTTTTAACGTTCTTTGCAATACCAATTTGTATAAAAATTGGACAAAATGTAGAAGACAACGTGTGGCCGAGTCTACCAGTTTTTTTAATAAATTTTTTACTCCTCCACTTTTTACGTTCCCGTGAAGCCGTCAGTTATGTTTTTTTTTGACATACGTACCTACATACATACATATGTATTTGATGATTCTAAGGAATTTTTCTTCCTTTTATGAAAGGCATATAAAACAAGGTAATGTCAAAAAATGTATGTAGGTATGTACGTGTATGTATGCCTCGCATTATTGCTCCAATTTCCCCTACTCAATAAACAGAAAAAAAAACACAAAATTACCTAACAACAACAACTTCCTACGATTAAAAGTGCATATTATATAATTACAAAAGTAGAAATAAAGCGCAAAAGAAATAGGTATATGGTAAATATGCATAAAAACGAACCATCGTTTATTATTATCGTTGACAATCAACTGACCCATAATCAGCGCAAAACCATCAACAATTGCGCTGAAATGAGCAGCAGAGCGATATGATTTAAAGCGATTATAGCGATTATTGCATACGAGTATATGGTGTGTTTGTTGTTAATGCCGGTAAATTCACCGTTAATACGCGTATGCATGCATATGAGCATCTGCAATTACATTTCCACATACATTTGTACGTATGTTTTGCCTTTTTTCGTGGCAGAAAGTGTTGCAAAAGTGCGAGTGTAGCCAAGGGACATTTGTTGTTAAATGTGCAGCATAGATATAGGTACAATATATGTATGTATGTAATGTACATAAATAAATTTGTTTACCTACGAATGTTGATTTGGCCAACATAATAATTACACTATGTTTGCTACATATGTTTGTATGAAAATGCAATATTTTTTGTTCATTTACATTATGTATACATATACATGCATACATATATACATATGTATTTACCTTTTTACATATGCATGTAGTCTTTGCACTGAATTTTTATTAAACTTTACTAGTGTCTTTGTATTTGTTTTTGCTTTTTATTTTACATTTTCAACATTTATTCCACACTGAAATGCATTAAATGTCCAAATGTTGGCACATCTTGCAAGTTTTGGCCTTTGGCATTTGGGGCGTTTAAAATTCCAATTGCGTATTAAATAACAAATAATTTTTTTTTTTTTACTACTATTATTATTATATTTTTTTTTTCTCTTAACAAAAACACTTTCACTTGTACGCAAATGTCGAGTGACATAAAAACAATGGAACTTTTTTGTGTGTAAATACCAACATACACGTACATATATGCATGTACATACATACACATGTGTGTACGGTAAAATGTGCGTCGTAAAATAAACAAATAAATTATTTACACTTTTATTTTATCACTTCAATTGGCTATTTTACAGTGGCTCTAAATATTAGTATTCAAGTCAATTATCGATAATTACATAACCAACGTAGGTATAAACATATGTACGCACTCGTAAACATATACGTGTAATCTGAAAAAAGACTTGTATTACCTTTATTTACTACCTATTTTTGTGGATTTTTTCAGTAATTTGTTTTTTTTTTTAACTCGTAGTAGACAGAAACCCAGACAAGGCCATTTTTTGATAAGTGGAACAGAAATTAGAAATATGGTATTAGTACTTTTTGAGATTTTCCATTCTAATCATACTCTGAAATATATTCATATATACTAATATTAAAAAACATATATACATATATTCATAATTTTTTTTTTGGAGGAATAAAATTCGAATACATGTAAATTTTTTAATATGGCATAAATAAATGAAGTGTAATTAATAAAAAAAAATAGCGAGACTTCCTTTTTTTTACTTAATTACTTTAATATAATTTGCTTTTTATTTATATTTTATTTTTCTTTGATAAGCGTTAACATCTTTTACTTCACAACTAATCTTAATGGAAAATTACTGCAGATTTACTGCTATTCCGTTGCCTACCAAAAAGTGAGACCCCAAAAAATGTAGAGTCATCTATAGCTGATTGGCTTGTTTTTAAGAAAATAAAGTTCACAAAATGTGTAAAAATAAACATTTACACCTGCAGCGTCAGGAGGGTGCATAACAATTTGATAACTAATTTGAAGTACCTTTTAAGAATATTAATGTTATCAGCGTTTTTCCACTGTACGAATCTAAAACGGCTTTGCTAAATTTTATTTTGTTCTTGAATGAATGCATGAATGGTTAATTTTTTATAACTTTTAGACTGCCTCTAGCGATAGGTTAACTCTGATGATAAACGACAACTTAGATTACAGCCAAAAATAATTTAAATTAAAAAAGTTTTTCTTGCTTAATTGTCATGTGTTCGGGTGAGCTGAAGCTAAAATGACGCGTTTTGACAATGTAGGTATTTGCCGCCTTTGTACTTAGGGTCTAATAAAAAGTAACCGATTATTTTTGCTTTATATTGAAGGCTTTACTTACCTTAGTTAGAATTACACGAGTTTTAGCCATTCTGAAGGCATTGCCATTATGCCTCCCTCATAGAAACCCTTCTTCTAACTAGCCAAAAAATTGGGACAATCTATTTTCACAAGCTTCTCTTGAGTCCAATTCTTCACCAGCCAAATCATTCGACATAGACTGGAACAGATGGTAATCACTTAATGCAAGGTCAATACTATAAGGTGGCTGCATAAGAACTTCCCAACCAAGTGCTCGGAGCTTCTGGCGAGAAACTATCGATATACTTGATCTGGCATTGTCCTGATGACACACGATTCCCCTCCTTTCGGCCATAATTAGGTACTTCTGGCTGATTGCTTCTTTCAGACAGTCCAATTGCTTATACTCTTAGTACAGGCCTCAGTTTGGCGGAGCAGCTTATAGTGAATAATTCCTTGCGAATCCCACTGAAAACATAACGAAACTTTTTTGGAATTAACCCTTGCTTGGAAAATATTAGTGTCAACTCACTGCCCTTTGACCCTTTACCATTTTCATTTGACGTTGCTGTAAGTGATCCATTTTTTATCAACATTCACCATGCGCTTTAGAAATGGGTCGATTATGCTGCGATTCAGCAGACATTGGCACAAGGAAGTTTGGTCCAGAAGGATTTTTACGTTAACTCATGTGGCTTCCATACATCGAGCTTTTTTGTGTATCCAACCAGAAATCACAAGATGCTATATCTGGGGAATATGCTCCCAGAGTCCCAGAGATCGCAATAAAATTACTCGATATTTCTGCTGTGCGGGATGACGCGTTGTCATGATGTAAAAAGTAGCGCCGCAAATCATCTTTCTACCTGTTTCCAAAAAATGTTTGAAAACTTTTGGTAAGGACTCTTCATTGTACCATTTTGCAGTTACTGTCTGACCCTTTTCAAGTGATTTTAGTTGGGGTGAAGTAAATTGACATCATTACTTTTGCTGATTTTTTTGCTTAGATTTTACGCGTGGGTTTGCTACTGTTGGGCTGTTTGGTTTCTGGATCGTACTTATAGAACCAAGATTCGTCACCAGTAACCATTTTACTAAAATTGCTAGACTGACCATTTTCGAATTTCAAGCCTCTTTTTGGACCTCATTTTAAATTCGTGGTACCCATCGAGCAGATTTCTTCGTGTATCCCAGATGATTACTCAATCATGGCGGTACAGCCATGGTATTCAAGCGCAATTCGTTAGCAATCATTTCTTGTGTCAATCGTGGGCCTTCGTCAATTTTGGACTTCACTAGATCTACAGTGACGTCATCAGTCGACCTTTTCGGGGCTCGTCCTCTACGGAAAAATGTCCGCTCTGGAATCTTCGGAACCGCTCAGAAATAGTCTTTAAAAACGGTGCAATCGTTCCATTTGCAATTTGACATTCACCGAATATTTCTATTGGCTGTAAATTACTGGGTTGAGCCAGCTTAATTATCTTAAAAAAAAAAAGAAATTAATTCATGGGCACCCCAAATGTTCGTTTGCAATCTATTATCTTGATCTACATACATACATACATACATACATATGTATATTGTGGAATAAAAATCCCCTTAACAGCTAAGCATGCAATACGTACTTATAAATATATGAAAAAGACTCTTCCGAGTGCCACCCGCAGTCTTCGATTGTGAACAATTTAAAAGTTATTAACTTTATCTTTAATTTGCTATTTTTTCTTTATTTTTTATTAAATCAATATCACATGAAACTGATATACCAACACGAAATTTCATATCACATTGCGTTCATGTTTTCTTTATTTAGACCCGCTTCACTTATTGAGTTAACATTATTTTGTTAACGACAATGTACTTATGTATACATGTGTGGCTGTGGTGGTGGATGGCATGCGTAATTGCAATGCAGTTAAAAACAAATTATAATATCTCTAAGTACACTTCATCAAAGTTCTTGTCCATATTTAAATGTTATTAGAATATCAAATCGTTCATATATGCGGGTGACTAGAAGAAAGCGACTTTCGAGAAAGTGATTAAAGTGCTTTCCCGTAACAAACGTTTCTAAAAAGAAATAATAATACAGCAAAGAAACCCTTTTTTTGGAAATCATATATTTTTCAGCATTTACCAGTATATTTTAATTTTTAAATATGATTTTAATTGAAGATTTGTTTAACGAAAAAAATTCAAAAAATAATTTCTTGAGGGCACAAATTAATTCAGCTCTTTTTCGGAAGATGACTCTATCTACAAGTTATCAACAATCTTAAAAGCCATTACCTATTTTGAAAAAGTTTCACATCTGTCATTAAAAATTAGTGTCTGTTTCTGACAGCAACATTGTTTTTTTCCCCCTTCGGAAATGTACAAATTTGTGTTAAATAAGCAGCATTTGAGGGAAGCTTTGATTTTCTATTTTAATTTGAGGAAATGTGCAGCTTAAGCGCACCGAAAGTCTGCGGAAGTTTATGGTGAATTTGGGCCAACTGGATAAGTCATGCAGAAAGTGACTTGGACGCTTCAAAAGTAAGGATTTTAGCGCTGAAGACAAAGAGCGTTCTGTTGTGATCAGACTGGTGTGGTGCATTATCAGCTGCTAAAGGCCACCATTGATGTGTTTGAGCCGTGGATAGCATAAAAAATGGTCAGAAATGATTGAAAGGCGTGACAAGGCGATATTGTAACATGACAACGCAGAGCTTCACCTGGCTGTAACGGCCAAAGACTACCTGGAAGCGCTAGAATGGAAGGTCTTACCTCACTTGCCGTATTCTCCACACCTTTTTCCTTCCGACTACCGGCTTTTTCGACGGATGCAAAACGATTTTGGGGGGTCACCGGCTCGAATCTTTAAAAGAAAGGGAAGAATGGCTCAATGATTGGACCGAGGATAGAGTTGGTAATCGGAGATCACCAGAGAGATGGGAAAGAGTAACCGCTTCCGATGAACAAGGCTTGGAATAATGTATATTTTACTTTTTTTCCACAAAAAACGAACCGAAATAATTTTTACTCCCAATAGAAAACTACTTTTTGTTTTTAAAGCTTACGTCATTGTGGAGAATATGAGCTCGCAACTCAGTAATCAACAATGTATGTTAATGCAATTATGCGCAAGCTTGGTAAAATATTTATTTAATTTTTTGGAATAAAAAGCACAGATTTTTAAGATACAATTTTGCAAAAACGATGTTCCTCGTCTTCTTCTTCTTTAGTAGAGTAGGAGATCAATGCGCTTCACTTGTTTCTCCTTTTGGTCATTTAGAGCCAATTGAAGACACCAAATGCAGCCAAATCTCCTTCCACCTGATTGTTCACAATTTGCTGATCGCTCAAAAAAAAAAAGGCTCGTGTCGATTGGTCGGAAGATATGTTAGTCTATGACATCGTAACAGGCCCGAAAGTAGTTAGCAGTCGACTGATTGGGTGTTTAAAGATGAGCCGAATCTAGCAAAAGTTCTTCGCGCATCCAATTGCTTCAAAAAAAAGGGTTGGTGGTTGGTTGTTTTTTCAATTTTTCATTGAGAAAACTATACTTGTCGCCACCGTACCACTAGAATAACGCAGAACAAAAAATTCTGAGTCGTACATTTATTTGCCAGCTGTCCTTCAAGAAATCAGTAAAAGCAAGCGCCGAAGACGAATCACTCTTCACCACGACAATCGACAATACGAGCTTTCATACACCGCCTGGATTAATTGAATTTTTGGAGCACTCAAAACATCCATTTGACGAATCATCCACCGCATAGTCCTGACTTGGCACCAAATGCCTTCTTTTCACTTCCGTATGTTAAAAATAAACTGAAAGGTCAATGTTTTTCGATACCTGAGGAGGTGTTTTAGAGATACCTCAAACAGAGTGGCAAAAGTGCTTCGGCAATTGATTCAAACTCTTGAAAAAGCGATGAGAATATTTTGAAAAACAATAAAGCGATTGTCGTTTATTAATATTTGTTTTTGTTCTCTAGTCCAAAAATGTTAAAAGCAACTTTCGTGGCAACTTGAAATTATGATCCGCTTCCCAGAATGTAAAAGCAGTATGCGCCTAAAATTTTCCCAATGTCCCTAGAAATGTCATGCCTTTTCTTCTATAGAAACTCAGACCTTTTCAGTTTTTACTGTATAAGTAGGTTCGATAATATGTCAGTGGAGATTGAGTCGTTCTCTCAGGAAGCTAGTAGAGAATTGAGGTAGTAAACAAACAACTTCCCCGAGTGTCACAGTCATTTAATTGATCAGACACATGGCGAGCGAACCCCACAACCCTACGCTCTGCGTGACTACAAAAATAATGTTGGTCATCCTATTTCTATAATTAATATTTGATACATATATATATATGGTATGTAACCACTTCAGCAATTGGCAACGGAATGCCATAAAACAATCACACCACTCCATCCAGCCATCATAAACCATACAAAGCCGGTCAATAAAATTGAGCACTCCAATATTTAATAATTATTTAAACGAAGTATGAGTAATATGAAGAATAAAAACCCCCATGAAACACACTCGAAAATGAAATACAACAACAGGAAAACTGACCTAGACACTATCAAATATTTTCGTAGGTTAACTGCAAAAAGCGTAGAGAGGTAATGAAATATGGAAGCCGGTAAAAAGTGACCACGCGACACACGCGACACACAGACAACCAACCAACGGAAACCGGCTCAGTCTCAGTCGTCCGATACTCACTTGTTTACACGCTTACTTGCACTTTAGCGCCGGTTTCAAGCTTGATTGCGCATTTGATGAGCGCTTGGACGGACGGTCAGTTGGACGGTTGGACGGAACTATTAACTGTTGCTGTTGATATGTCTGTCGATCGTCAAAAGCGCCGGCGTTACTTTGTTGTTACGCTTAAATGCGCAAATCGCATCAAGCAAATAATGGAATCTGTTTTGCTGTGTTGATTTTATTATTAATTGAAATACTTTGTTGCTGCTGTTTCTTTTCACGGTCGCCGTTGAGTGTAAAAAAATTTGCACTAAAATGTCAAAATCACTTAATTTATGTTATGGCTACCGCATTAATGCGCCTGCCGCTTGTTCAGTCGTGTGCGTACTCGTATGTTGGCTCGAGGCTCGAGGCAATAACCAGTCCATTTTGTGGGCTGTGTGACTTAGTGAGACAACTGCAGGGGTTTGCGGCAGGCTATCCATTTCTCTGGTGGGTTGGAGGATTGCGAAAATGCGTACTTGTGCAGAAAGTTGTTTCGTGTGTTTTCGTTTTGAAAAGTGAAATTCGTTGGTTTCGTTGGTTTTGTTGGCAATATTTTTATTTATTTTTGTTTTTTGTTTTAACATGTTTTCTCGTTTGCTTTTTTCTCTTTCTTATTCCGGTTTTTAATTTGCATTCTCAGTTTTTAAGTGGTCCATATAAATTTTAATTTGTAAAGGATTATCCATTTTGCGTTTTCGCAAATAAATGTTAATAAAATGATTTTAAAATAATGTTTTCATGAAAATCCTTTTTTTTTATTATAAAGTTTAAGCTTTGTTCTTGTGTTTTGTGAAACACTAACCGCCTAACGAATTTTTGCAAAGTTTGATCCGTTTGAGGTAATTTCGACCACTTTTTGGGGCATATTGGACGGTATCTCAGTCACAGTTCTCAAGTGCTCAAGAGTTAAAGGTTTATCCACATAAATACGGTCTTTCTAGCCCCACAAAGAAAAGTCCAACGGTATCAAACCGCACGATCCCGGTGGCCAATCGACATCGCCAGAATGAGAGACTACTCGGTCGGCCGAAATTTCTCTCACTATAAAGTGATATTCACTCGAGTTGTTAATGGCGTGCTCTTCAATTCCATGCCAAAAAAGTCGGTAGTCATATGACTATAAGGTTCCGAATTAACAATGACAGTCTCGACGTCATCGCTTTCATAAAAGTAAGGTCCAATCACACCCCTAGTCCACAGAATACACCAGAAAGTAAGTTTTTTTTTGGTGAATTTGCCTCACTTTAATTACTTGTGAATTCCCGGAGCCCGAAGTGTGACAAATTTACTTATTTACGTATCCCCCGAGTGAGAAATGTGGCTCGTCGCTGAAGAAAATTTACCCCGAAAAATTGCCGTCCAGTACTGGCTGTTCAGCTGGCTCCAGTTGTTGTCTGAGCTGGACTTTATATGGATATACTAGTAGGTGTAAGCCTAAGTGCAAAATACGTCATAAAGTGCCGTGAGAAAGTTCCAGTTTCCATGAAAATGAGAATAAAAGTATCTCAAAGTAAACGGGACATTTACGCTATCAGTCAGAGATTAGTCGCTACTCAAGGTCTTCCTCTAAATTAATCGAATGTTATTGCTCTAATCTACGATTATTTTAAAGGAATAATTGTTAGCAACCATATGGATGTAGCTTTGTCGTCAGACTTAGTCGCAGCAGACGCAGCGATCTACAAACGATCGATACTGACGTCTGGCCGGGATATAGTCAAATCGTTAGCCGGCAGCACCTAGGGAAAGAAAAAGTAACACTACTTGCGACATAAAAGACAATTGAACGACCGGTCGGAAGTTATGATGATCCGATTCGAACGTCGGGAACTAGCGAGCCGCATATGAAGAAACTACAAGCATATCGGATTACCACCCGCAAAACAGTGACAGGAAACCTCCTGATCTCACCGGAGCCACACTTGCAAAATGAAACATCATAGCCACGAGGGAGCATGATTTTACGCTGTATCAGTAATATCTGCAGACATTAACTTGAGGTTACACCTCAAGTTAGGCATATCAGAGAGGGAGAACTAGACTATACAGACTCCATAAAGTATTATAGACAGGAACCGCTGGACAGGACCGTGTACCGACAGGTTTAAAACGCCATTCACCGAGAGCTCGTTACCACCTTCTAAGAACACAAGCACCACCTATTGCCGACGAAGATCTCGACCTGCCCTGAGAGACCAGAGTAATAATCGCACAATCAAGTATATTGTAGTCATCTTAATTACTACCTATCCTGCATGCAATGAGTCTCCGCATGACGCTCCCTTCAACCAACTCTTCTAACCCCACTTTCTCTCTGGTGCGAACCCGTTGAAGCAGCTCGTTTCTTGGACCTTCCGTTAGACTTATCTTATTAAGAATAATATCTGGTACACTTCGTAGAATTTGAAGTAAATCGACGAAGTCGTATCGGTATCTATAGGCGGCACAGATTGCCGCTTGGCTTTCTACCAGAAACCTAATAGATGCAATTAATTAACCAATTGGCACAAAAACTCTGCTAGGAAACATTCAGCTTAGAGCTACCTTGGTTATTGGCGTGGCCAAAGAAGAACCCTTTTGACATGGTTGTCTATCTTCCGGATTACCAATGGCTTTGCGTTTGCTTGCTAGGGAAAGAAGGCTTCCACTTGACTGAAGGTTTCATTTCCCCGATCGCTTTGCATGTTTAACCTAAGTTCTGCTCACAGTTAGGGGACTGCACGTAGCTATCAGGGACTCGCGGGCAGCTCGCTCTTTACGGTGCTCCATACATCACTTGTAAATTGATGGCCTTGGTGATTTTAAGGGATCCTTTTTCCATTTCTTTAGTATCGCTTAGAATTAGTGCTACGGATGCTAGTATGGGTCTAATAAACCTTTTTTAAGTATAACATTTGAGGTCGTAGCCCTGACTCGAAGTGCTTTGGTGGCCCTGCTCCAATGACTCTTAACAAGGGTTACTATCTTGTAAGCTAGGTTGTATCTACAAGCTAATCCTCTTAAGAAGAGGCTAGCTGCTTGGCACCACACGCCCATTCACGCTACTCCTACGCCAGTTTGGCGGTCCGACCATCACGACGTGGATGGAAGATATCACGCTTCTGCATTGCCATTCTCGACGGGCTCTTTTAATAAAAATCCTACAGGCGGCTTAGAATAAACTGTAGATCACTCCATTGGCTCAAAACCCAGCTAGATATACACCCCAAATAATTGCTTGTTTTTCATATGTTTTTCCTTCAAACTGTTTCCAGTTCTTTATTCATTTATTTTTATTTTTTATTATCCCTTTTCAGATGCGCAAACAAACACTCGCACACATTGCCTGTGTGTACGTCTTCATTGTGATCGCTGCAGCAACGCTCTTGCCAATCGTTTTGGGTATACAGCAACAACACTTCCCCGCGGACTATCTAGTGCCGCCACCCCTACCCACGCCACAGCATTTGAGGCATCAAAATGCGCCAACACACCAAACAGCCGAAACGGTAGCGGCAACTAGTCAAACATCCGTCAATGCCGCCGAACCGCCTGGATTTATGTCACGCGTAGCACGTTGGTTTGGTCTCGGCGCAGCGGACCAAAATCAAATAGCTTCGGATGTAAAGCAAGCCTATAACTATGCGCAGCCGTTGGGCGCGGACGGTAAACCTTGTAACCAATGCAATAAGTATCCCTGGGTACCGATGTTCCCACAAGCACTGCAATATCCGCCAGCCGCCGCGGTAGGTAGCCAAAACACTCACCAATCATCTGCAGTGCCCCAGTATCAGTCCAATCAACATTACGAGGCACAAGCATCACAGAAATTTGTACAGCAACAACCGCTGCCATTTGGTGTGGGGAAAGCGCAGTTGCCTATCAAGCAGCGCGCAGTGCAATTCAATTTTCCCACAATTTATCAAGCACTGCCCGGTTCCTATAAGGCCGTACCCGGTGGGGTAAAAGCGCCTGTAGCGCCACCACCATTTCTACCCCTTCATATACCAAAACTAAATTTGAATGCTCTGCCGCCGATTTATAATGCGCAACCCTTCCGTGTGCCGTACCTAACGCCAGCGACCTCCACCACTACAACAACTACGCCCACAGAGTCCAGTTTGGGTAGTGTACAACAATTGCCAACTACCGAGCCTGCGCACTTTGCAGAAAATATAGGCGCCCATTCGGAGTTACAAGCAGACCGCGTGCGACCGGCGCAAACACACTCCACACCAGCGCGAAATCCCGATCCGAGTTTCGAGATTGTTAAAAGCCATCAGATCACTGATTTTGTCTCATCGGTTGAGTATCCGATCACATTTGAACAATCACCTTCCATAGACTTGGGCCAACAACACATCCCAGCGATACAAGAAACGCCCAAAGAGACTGTCGCTACTGTGCCATATCAGCATGAGACGTTGAGTCCGAATTTACATAAACACTTGCCTGCCTCGCAAATACTTACCGACCTTGGCAGTTTTGCAGGTAAACAGCAGACAAAGACGCAAAATCAGCAGACGCAACAGACGCAGTCTTATCAGGATACACAGACGCAGTGGCAAACGCAAAGTCAGACACAACCACCACCTGCACCGCAGCATCAGCCCCATATATATCAACAGCACGACGCGGCGTATCACTCAGCAGCGCAACAACAACAACAGCAATACACACAAACCACTCAATCTCAGTCACAGTCTGGGTACTCACAGTTTCTTCAAACTAACGAACCATCTACTACCTTCTACACAACCTCATACCAGCCGCAAACCCAATATCCCCAACACAATTATACGCCTCCGGGGACGACCTACGAGCCGCAAGGCGGAGACAATTTTCCCTCAGCTTCGTCGCACAATCTAACTGAATTGCAAGGTCAGCAACAAAACTTGAATTACAAGCCTTGGCTGCCACTGACACAAACCTTCGTCTACACAACCACTGAACCGCCACGAGAGCTCGAGTTTTCTACACAATTAACCCAAGTCGGTGATGTCGACTATTTGACGGAGCGCGTGCCGGGCACCACACAAGTACAATATTCACCTTCAGTGCAAACGCATGCGCCACACAGACCGGAGCTAGTGAAACACGATTCTCGTGACACACCGAAACGCTTACTAGATTCACCCATACTACATGCACATGGCTTCCACAATCAACCACGTCCATTTACACGTGATCCCAGCGAGTTGAATCTACGTAAACCAGCGTCAAACTTTGCAACTCCAGATATTTATCCAAATCACAAACAAAACTCCGTTGAGCCATCTTACTCCACGGCGCCGTGGTTAGTAACGCCCCTTCCACCATTACCCGCGTACACTAACGCACCCGCAGCTCCTACACCGACCTCGACTTATAGCGCACTCGATGCAAGTGGTCAATATGCCGGAATGTCGCCACCAAATCCACCCGCACCAGCGCGCCACAAAGACGTCCATCAAATCATCATACCCTATACAACAAAAAATCAGCCACGTCCATTCGAACCAACTCGGCCGGTGACCGAAGGCAATCAGCATGTGCAGTTCAGCAATGCTGCCTACCACAAGTGGTCCGCGCAACAGAATAGTGTCGATATACATGAGCAGCAAGAGTCAAAGTTGGTGACGGCAAAATTGGCTACAGAGACACCGCTCACACCACACGAACCACCACGTCGCACGACGAAATATGTTACGAAAATACTTGCTTCCAATTTACGCGATCTACTGCGTCGCGAACATGACGTTAGAAAACACAAGTCGAATTCTTCGTTTGGCTTTGACCTCACCAAGCTACAGAAGAATATCGATGACTGGACGGAACAAGAGTATACATCGCTGTCGCACCGTCCTAGCACGCCGACTATACGCGGTCGTTCCAAACACATACCAACCGAATATCTTACCACCACAACGCCATCATCAGTTCGCCGTCCGAAGACCACTCTAAGCCTTTATGATCCCTCATCGGAGCTACCTGCGTCGGTGAATGACCTACAATCGCTGCTGTTGGAACGTGGCTCAAAACGGTTTGAATTGAATCAAATCGACGATGAGGTTGATAATCGTTTGCTGGACACATTGGAGAGTGAGACAGCAACTGTATCCTCCACAGCTACAACAAGTCACACAACAACAACGCAGCATTCAACTCATAGCAATGGACACGCAGCACCAAATTTTATGCATCTCAGTGCCGATTCTTATCAGCCCGAGCCCGAGCCAGCTGAGCTTTGGCGCAAAGCCAAGGTCTCGATTTCACCGCAAACTCATGAGAAGGTCTATGTGGTGACGCCACAGCCGAGGTTCTTTCCACAGCGTACGTTGACGACAACAAGCACGAGCACCGAAGTGCCAATCAGCTTGAGAAAATCACCACGTTTCGTCGTGAGACCAACGCCAGGAAATGGTAAGTAGCTAACGAGAGTGGGTAATTTTGAAGCTCTCTTTTACTTTTTACTCGTACAATATATGAGTAGCTATCGATGTCGTTTCTACCTCACAGAACCCCAGGAATGTCTAAGAAGAACACATTAGCTACCTAGCTTAGTTGAGTAAGGCATATTTAGACCTCTGCCCGGACGTATCGAACTCATGAAATGTTTATACTGTAAAAACAAAAGCCTCCCGAAGACCAAGCCACATGAGCAGGCCAGCAAGTGTTCTGATGTCTGCTGTCCCCTTTAGTGCCAAATTAAGATCTTCTTGGAGCAAATTGTACCCAAAACTGTTTGACTGTTGATAGTTTGACTGCTACCTCGTTGTGTTGAAGTGGCTAAACTTGGTAAAAACGTAAGCCTAAATCCTTGAAGGGCTAATACATCCCTTAGTAGATTTCGTTTTAGGAGGAAGGAGCTCACAATATCATGCCAATATTTTTTTTTCCATTTTGGAATTCAGTGCTGTTTCGAGGTACCAAATCACCGTTGAAAAATGGATCAAAAACATTCAGAGCTCAGCTTGAGGTCTCTCTGCTCTGCATTATATTGTAGAATGGGCAAGTTGAGCTCCTCATAAGGCTTCGTCATTGTTCGTAAGAGGATGACTCCTTCGTTTTTGCATATATGTATACATATATGGGTCTCACCTAAGCGCACCGCCCCTTAATTATGGATGTACGGAACCCTTGGAATCTCAAGCGGGGTAATATACTCGTAAAGTCTATTCGCTCTTTATGTGAAAGGGGGCAGAGAAAAGTTTCTTTGGGGTTGATAAGAATCTGGACAATGAAGAGTAGGTCGAAAGGTTCAATTATATCCCCCCAAATAGTAATCTTTGACCAAGGTTCAACACATCCAATTGGATTGTGAGGGCGCTAGGTAGCCGAGTGGTTAGCATTGCGTACTGACATTCGGAAGGCTCGGGTTCAAATTCTGGTGTTGTACTAATATCAAAAAAAAAAATTATAGAAAATTAATTTAAATTTTCTAATTGCGGTTGCCCCTCGGCAGGGAATGTCAACCCCTCCGAATGTATTTCGGACATGAAACAAAAAAATGTTCTCGTAAAAAACCATCAGCCGTTCGGAGGCGGCTTAGGATAAACTGTAGTTCCCTCCATTTGATAGAAAACATCAAGACGCAAAACCACAAATTGGAGGAGGAGCTCGGCCGAGCAATCTTTAGAGGAACCTCTCCGTATTAGAAAAATTCCGTATTCGTAAGAGTGATAGTAGAGCTACCCTTGACGTCTACTAGGCTGAAAGATTATTGTCTCGCAGAGTGAAATTGTAAAGAGCATACAAAGATCGCTCATTCATCATGTCGATAAAGACGAGAGTTTCCTTATCTAATATTTCAAAACTCTCAAACCGATTTGGAAAAAAAATTTATAAATTTTTCGATTTCTTTCTTTTTCTAAATTTTCAGGCACCAACTCCCAAACGTCGGCGCCGCATCACTACAACTCCGAGTTGTTCGGCCTCAGAGGTCTTTCCGCGTATGTGCCTGCGAAGCCAGTGGAAATCATCGATGGCAATTCAAAAGTAAATCGTGTGAAAATTAGAGAGTTTTGATTTATAATAAGAGAAAAAAAACCGCCGAAAGCCATACTTACATATATTTTCTTCTTCTCTTTCTTCGTATACTCAATTCATAACAACACAAATAACACAATGTCATAACCTAAAATAAAAATCAACAATCGATAACAAATAAAAATATCGATATTCATGATCACCTCAAAACACTTCTCTCATATACATATACATATACATATACATACCAACCAAATAAACAAATAGGTCTTCAATATCGTTACATCAGCGCCAGATAACCAAGTGGACTACACCACAACCAAACCGGCGGATTTCGTGGAACAGGCAACGCTGGCGAAGAAGGGTAGAAGACTGAGATCGACAATGTCACCATCGCCGAGGTAAATTTCGGTATGCAAATTTGGAATTTTGGTCTTCGAATGCCAAGGAATGCGTCAGCCGGCAGACTTCATAGGCACTTCCACATACGCGTATATCGACTTATCGATAAGTGTGGACTGTAATCTGTAACTTTTGTATTATAAATTTTCAAACGATATTTTATGTATGTACTTATGTATGTCACTACCACTCTTTAGCAATAATTAATGATTACACAATTTTAAGTTATGCTGTAAATGAAATTAAATTTAATTAAGAATATTTTTAATATTCGAAAAGTATGGTATACATATTTATAAATCGAAAAAAATATGTAGCGTGAGTTTAAGCGTAATTCCATGAAAAGTAGCAGTAAATTTAAAATATTGTTTTATTTTTTTTATTTGTTTATTTATTTTGATTTTTTAATGCAAATGTTTTATACTCAAATTTTAATTTCATTTTATATACATAATAGCTTTAAATATAAACTAATTGTTAGCGCAAAATAACTATATTAGAATGATAAAAATAAATTAATTAAATATTAAAAAAAAAAAACGTTATTTTTTATTTAATGCTAAAGGGTGTTTTTTTAACATCTGGGTCTCCAGCAGATATAAAGGGTTTTCCAATAAGAGGTATTATTTTGAATCACCTGATATTCCGGTAGATGTCACTTTTGCAGCTGTAATTTTTTGACATTTGACAAGTCATCGTAAAACACCTGATCAGACCCGCAATACAAAAATTGGGAGAAAAAATGGAGCTGTTAGAATAAGTTAGGAATGTGAAGATTAAAACTCGTGCACGTCACACAAGAACAACTGTGAATATTGCTGCTGTTCTTTGGATTCCACAAATGTCATTATACCGCATTATACAAAAAGACTTGGTTGGTTCTTAACGCTTATAAAATTCGGTTAACACAAGAACTCAAGCCGTCCGATCATCAACAACGTCGTTCCTTTGCTAATTGGGTCCTTCAAATGCATGAAAATGATGCGGAATTTCATCTGAAAATCATCTTGGCTACAACAATAAGCTCAACTGTCGCATTTGTGGCTAGGAAAATCCATAATATATCTTTGAAAAGCCTCTCAGCGTGCAACTGTTTGGTGTGGTTTACGGCCTAAAGGGGTCATTGGACCTTATTTTTTCGACTATGAAAGATTTGCGCTATCGAGAGATGATTTCTATGGCCGGAATTGGTTGGTATTGACCTAGACAACGGTTACTTTCAACAAGACGGCGCTACGTGCCACACAAGTAATGAAACCATCGATCCTTTAAGGGAAAAGTTTCCGGACGGTGTCGTGGTAGTCGCAATTGGCCACCAAGTTCTTGTGATTTAACACCTTGCGACTTGTTGCTTTGGAGCCACATGAAAGTTAAGGTCTAAAATGATTTCCCAATTTAAGTTTCGATCACTTCATGCAGCAATTGCCACCTTACTTCAGCAATAACACGCCGACTATTCTCTTTCAAGGTCTTTGTCCTCTCAGATTTTTCTGCGTATGCAAGCGACTTTTCATAACTCCACAAAAAAAATCTAGCGGTGTTAAATCGCACGAGCTTGGAGGCCACGACGCGAGATCGTGCACTCACCAAAATTTTGCTTCAATAAATTGATTGTTTCGTGTGCTGTTTGGCGTCTGTAGTGCCGTAGACACCGCTTACGCGACTATAGCCGAGTTAATAAAATTGCGCCATTCATTCCTTCTTTTCGTTATTTGCCGTCAATTGGAAATACCAAGTACAAACCGGCCCTTCTCTATCTGGGCTTTTCCTCTTCCGTACCGGCGAGTACCACATCGAAAGAGAGTACCATACATCTTACTCAAAACCTTTCTCCCTAAAACTCCTAATGCCGACTCATCATATATTGTTATCGTCCATGCTTCCACAAGCAGGACGGGAAGAAAGAGCGAGGTCTTCAGTTGTCGAGAGAAGACTTTACTTTTCAATTGCCTATTCAGTCCAAAGTAGCACCTGTTGGCGAGAGTGATTCTGAGTTGGACTTCTAGACTGACATTGTTGTTGGTGTTAATACTGGTTCTAAGATAGACGAAGTAATCTACGACTTCAAAGGCATACACCAGCAGCCGTATTTTTATTGAAGATTGTATCTTCTCTAGTTAGCTCTACAGCTGGTATTATTTTCTCCAGCAAAAAATTCAAAAAGCCACACGAAAAGGAAGCACCTTGTTCCAAGTCAGCGATATGTTAAAAAATTTCCCCTTGATGCCGATTGTGGCCAGACATTCATCCAGCGGGGTGAATGCCAGTACGTGGCAACGTAGCCTCTCTCCAACCACAAATTTCGATACCGAATTCGCGCTTTACATGGCCGCTTTAGTGAACAACGATCTCATCCCTTCTATCCTTGTCCCGTCCATCGCATTTCTTGAACGGCCATGATGTTTACCTTTATTCCTACGAGGACATCAATCAGCTGGGGGTATCTCATGCGAGACGTTGTTGCCTCTTGCTTCGATCGATCTCTGGTGAACAAACGCTGAATTTACACCTCAGCGAACCCTTAAACCGAATATTTCGGATGGCTCCGCTGAGGCTTCCTTTCATTTAGCTTTGACTCCAGGCTCCACACGGGATGGTTACCGCATGGAAATCTGTAAACGCAAATGCATACCCAGAAGCTTGACTACCGCATGACGAAAATAGCATTACCTCATTGTAAGCCACACGTCTATAAAAAAACACCCTTTATTTAAGCTTTTACGCGGGTTACCACAAAAGCAGAAACTGTGTCAAAGGACACTTTGGATAATTAATGTTTGGCAACGTCGTAGTGTGGCAGATACTTTTCTTGTAATATTCAATTCCATAAAATTTTTTATTAAATATTTCAGTAAATGTCACAGTTAACTTCACACGAGTACAAGAATACATACACGTACATACATATGTGGATATGTAAACAATTTAAAAATTAAATAATTTGTTGAAAGATCAGTTTTTACGTATGTAACTACTTATTTAAGCTAAGATTAATTTCGTTAATTAGACGAGTACATACCTACATATACATTCTTAAAACTATTTTTATAATAAGTTAATTTATGCTTAAATTTAATTTATATAAAAGTACAAGTTATCGATAACTAACTGCTCATTTAACGCCTACCAGACAATCAAAAGGTTTGTGTCTCTGCTCCACTCGCTTGGGCGGCATCTGCCGGCGATAACGCATGTGCTGCTCTACGCCACGCAAGTATTTTGCTAGCAGTCACGTAACGCACGATCGTTTACGTTCGCTGCGTCGGCGACGACGATAACGGCGCACCAGCGCCTCTAGCGTCCAAGAAATGGCAGCGATAAATGACATCATGTTGAGGAAATGCAGGGTGATCGAATAATTGAAACGATCGCGTATGAGACCTGAAATTAAGCCAAATGTGTAAAAATTATAAAAAAAAAACAAATAAATGTAATTAATATTTCTATGTATGTGAAGAAAGCTACAATATTAGTTTTGTGTTAAAGGTAGAGTAGTCAGTTTTCTCACACTCACCCACAAATGGCCCACACGCAAATGTAAAAAGACCGGATATGAGTAACTGCAGACCGGAAGCTGCTGGTAGACGCTTGAGTGGCACACAACCGGGTATAATAAGAGGCCAGAAGATCGTGCGCACACCTTTGCACATGCCAATCCACACAAAGGTGCAGAGGATAACTGTGTACGAGCGTGTGCAGGCCACAACAGTGCGACCGAGTGCGATGCCAACAACGCCTGTGAAATGAAATATAAATAATAATTTAATTAAATATTTTCATGTTGTATAAAACAAAATTTTCATTTACAAAACTGGAAAGTGTACATACACGTATGTACACAACTAATAGAGACTGGAAACATATTTTATTTAATATTATTAGACAAATATTCGTTTTAGAGGTATCTAAAGATCCCCCCCCACCCGCTAGTCAAATCAATGTGTGGAGTTTGCAAAACTGAGCATTTGTCATAACTTCACCCCTACTATATCGCTCAAGTATCTAAGGGTTGCTGTTCCTAGGCACTTCCCCCTACTCATCCAAAGTCCTTCGCAAAGGAAGTGCTTTAAGGTTTCAGGTTCCTTTTCTTGTCTGTAATTTCTGCAGAAGTCATTGCTCAATAGAGATGCTCTGTAATAAAACCTATAATTGTAGATATCTCCTTTCTTTTTAGAGTGATAAAGTCTCAGGAGCTTCTTTTATCCCACGCTTGCAACATTGCCCTAGTCACATTACACACATTGAAACTTCTTCATCTCGAATAACTCTCCCATAATGAGCTCATCTCATAAGTGGAGAGCATGTCCAAACTCTGGCTTGCAAACCCGTCCGCCATCTCAATGCCCGCTACGTTACTGTGTTCCGGCAGCCTTACTAGGTTCAAAGAGAACTTGTTAGCCATCACATTAAGTGATCTGTGGCAATTCTCTACGGTTTTCGATTTTACTATTACCAGATTCCAGGGCTTTTAAAGCAGCCTGGCTAACCAAAAAGATTTGGATACGACTTATGGAGAGTGTCATGTAAAGATGCCAAATCTGCCTGAAAAGCACCACAGTGATCCAGTACAGGGAAGAAGAAAAGCTCATCTTAGTAGACATGGTCACAGATCCTGTTATAGTTCTGTAGTTTTAGTCCTAATAATGAAACGAGTCTGTACTTGCTGGTATTATTCTATTTTCTTGTTTTAAATACGGTACAACTACCGCGGGCTATAGATCCAAGAAGACGTTAAAAGCCTCAGTTGGTGTGGTACCGAATATTCCACCCATACACAGTGCTGCCGTCCTCTGTACTCTATGAAATTAAGAGGAGGATCTTCCTGAAAGTTCTATGACCAACATCCAGAATATGTCCCAGATATGTTGCAAACTCAGTAATGCTCAGCTGCGTTCCTGAGGCTACTGGTGTTGAAAACATTTGATTAATGCTCAATCCAGCATCATTAGCCTTCATCCGCCTTAATCCTCTCTTTGACGGTATTTGTACCTAAGGTTCAAAAGTTTTCCACACTTTTAATGTCAGAAAAAAACTCGGAGCGGTAGACATATTCAAGTATTTTTTAACAAATTATTTAAAGGCATACGTATACATTGAGATATTTAGCTAAATACCCCAAAGGCTGCCTCAAAGCAACATCTCAAGGAAGCTACATGCCTATTCTAAGGTGTGATCCATCGATACAGAGCTTCAACATAGAGTTGACCGTATTGAAAAAGAGCTAGCTGTAAAAGAGTACACGATTGGCGCTTTCCTCGACATTGAAGTGGCCCTTAACAACACTATTTCCGAGGCCAGAATGCCGGTATTAACAGATATGCCACCCAAATATTCAGTGATCTACTCCAAAAAGCCCCATACATCCTAGAAAACAGGTGCAAGGAGAGTGGGAATAATTTTAGATAGTAGATAGTAGCCCGGCGGTCGACTCCTTCAAAAGCTCTGAAAACTTTTTTTAATATTCTCTTCTAGATCCTAGATCTGTTTTGTTGCTCGGCAACGCAATTATACTGAAGGCAGCTCAGCCTTGAAGAGCATGATCAAATATTGTTTTTGTGCAATTTCCGAAGAAGCCTGACTATACTAAACCCATCTTGTGGGCTCTACGTATACTGAAATTGGCCTCTCCAAAATAGAAAATACCAAATGGCCCACGGAGCCCTACGGAGCTTCGAAACTGTAGGCTACAATATGCGAATTCAAATCGTAAGATAAGCTCGGTTATAACTTTCTTAAGAAGTAATAAGCCAACTATAAAATAATATTAATACTATTTATCTTACACCCACCTTACGTCTTACCTATTAGAAAGAACACCCGATTGTCCCAAGGTATTTTCTCCGTCACAAATGGCACGAAGAACCGCACGATTATATCCAATCCACCCAGCACCGACATGGCGGATGTAATTTGTGATGTGGTGAAACCGAAATCATTTAATATGAATGGCGTTAAGATGGAAAAATTGAGTTCGCCAAAATTTATGATTGTCAAGCCAATGACCAGATTGACGAATGTGAAGTCTCGCAACAAATCCAAATCGAAGAATGCCACCACTTTTTGCATAAAGGTGAAACTCTTCACCGACACAGCAGCATCTTCATCCTCTTCCGCTGTCGTTTCCAGTTTTTTATTCACAAGACTCGAACGAAGTTGTGCCTTCTCGAGTAGCATACGCTCCTCGGCACAAGTACAATATAATGGAGCCGTCGCACCACCACTATGTGGCATCATACGAAAGTTACTATTGCTAGCCGATTGTTTGAGTAAAACTTCGTCGCGTTCACGTTTGAAGTTGTTCGGCTTGTAAACCTCCGTCGTCCTCAGTTCTTCATCAGATATCACACGATTGAGACGACTATTAATGCCTTCGATATCTTTCGAACTGGAGACGGTGCGAAAGCGTGGTACACCCGCTCTATGCGTTGAGGCCAACGACAACTTCGAACCGAACCAACCATCGTTGGCGCGTGACAACATCGGCGTGCCAGGCTCAATTATTTCATACCCAGGCATAGCTTCGTCATCGTCCTGATATAAATATTGACTGGAAAAGATGCCGTTACGTTTGCATTGCAGTTGACAATATTCACAGAGATATTCCGGTTCACCAGCCGCGATGCCCGAGTCGCCAGCAGCTTCAGGTATTTCGGGTGGTGGTGCATGATAGCGCACCGGTTGATAGATGAGTGCACAAACTAGTGAGTGTAGTGAGAGTGCGGCGAATATGAAGACGGTGCCTTGTACGCCATAATAGGAGACAAACAATGTGACTACATGTGGCAGGAATATTGGGCCCAAACCGGTGAGTGTCCATGAGAAGCCAGCGGCGCGTCGACGCTTGTTCTTGAAATATGTATTGATGGCAAGCGAGGAGGCGGAAACGCTGATGCCCACACCGAAACCTAGAAGTGGAAGATACATTTTGTTTAGTATGGTATGTATGTATATAAAGCGAAGGAGGAGCTTACCAAAAAGAAGCGCATAAGTTATCATGTAACCAACGAAAGATTCACAAAAGGCTGTCAGCATTAGACCTGTGAAGATGAAAAACGAACCCGCCATGGCAACTTGGCGGAATGTGAAGCGACGAAACATTGGACCATTCAAGAGACCTGAAAGATAGTTTCATATAGATAGCCGGTTTAAAATTGATCGCCATATTTCAACTCTGAAAATAAACATCATCTCATCTCTCATTCTGAGACGTGAACGATACTAGTAGCTTAAAAACGGGGTAGTAGCTGATGTGTCTTCACGTAGGGAGAATATGTCTCTAAGGTTTTTTGTCTCTGCTATGGGATCTTAGGATAGGAGGTTTCGGTAGAAAACTACCTTTACCAATGTCCAACACATATTATTGATTGAAGTCGCTTTCTCAAAGGATTTTACATGGACTCTCTTGTTAAAATAGATTTATAATGGTAAGGTCCAGTGGGCAATAAACAACCCAACTTAATTCAAGTTGTGACAATGCATAAGCAGATATTCATGCTCCTCACAGGTAAGCACATTTCTGAAACAAGGAGAGATCTCTAGTATACAAGATATCACCTGATGGCTTCACGGGATCAAGAGTATTTAATAAAACATGTACCCGGTCAAAGCTTCCGAACGTTCTTTAGTTAAGCCCATTTGTTTTATTTTTTTTTTATTGAAAATGTGAATAGTTTTATCGCTGCTGAATCGTAGCGAAATCCATCCATGGAGTATGGTGGCTAGTGGTGAAAGGATTACCTAAAGCAACGTCAAACGAAAACGGTCGTAGTCGAAGAGCAGTGAGCCGGTACAAACGCTATCCAAACCAGAATTTGAGGTATTATTGTGTGTTTAGTGGGATTGACAAGGCATAATCCAGTATGAGCTACACCCCTACGTCCAAACTCTTAATTTGGGAGTGTACTGTCAGCAATTGGACCGTCTGAAGAAAGCAATCGCCCAAAAGCGCTCAGCCTAACCAACAGGAGGGGAATTGTGTTTCATCATGACGACGCCAGACCCCACACATCGAAAGTGCTTTACCAGAAGCACCAAGCGCTTGGTTGGCAGGTTCTTATACATCCATCTTATAGTGAGGACACCGCACAAAGTGAGTACGATCTGATTTGGCTGATGAACAATTGGCCTCAAGGGAAGCCTGTGGAACAAAAGTTTCTACACACAAATTGTTAAAGCACAAAAAAGGTAATTAGTCTTCTCTTCCTACTCGTCATTCCTGTAGTCTCGCTCTTGATGCTACCGCAGAAAACTAGGGCTGAAAACGTGTTTTGTAGTTAATTTTCCTTACATAGAACACTAGTTTCTATTATTACCAATATAATTCTTAACACTTGAATTTTCTATTATTATTATTTATGTTTAGTATATTCTTACATATGTATGTATGTATGTATGTATTCATTTAATTTACCTGTACACGCTGACACAGCTGGATTTGTATTAATAATTGTGGTGATTTGTGAACTGGTTAAGCCTAAAACACTCAAACGTTCACGGAATATGAAACCAAATTGCTGCAGGCATGGATAGATCGAAAGCTAAGAATAATAAAATAATAGAAAAATAATGAAAATAATTATAAAATAAATTTCTGTTTTAACAACCACCATTACCAACATGTATGTATGTATAACTAAAGCTTAATGTACACGCACTCACGTTCGAACAACCCGCGGCAATGCACACCAACCAAGCCCAACCGCCATCTGGTGCTTTAAAATTCTCACCCAAGTCGCTTTTGTCGCGACGCACTTTCTTTGGCTTCGCCGCTGGTGATGTTGGTGACGTTGGTGACGTTGCTTTTGCCGTTTTATTACTGTTATCTAAACCGTTGTTGCTATCATTGGAAGTGGGCAACGTGGTCTGGCAGTAGACTTGACTTGTTTTGAAAGTGTCGCATGCCGTTGATTTACCCATTATTCATTGATATTTATAGGCAATTGCTAAAATTAGAAAAAGAAAGAAAAGAAATAGAACAATCTTCTTTATGTTTCAATAGAAATGCAAAGGATTGAGTGTCAATCATTAAGGAAATTGATAAATGAGTTTCGTCAATGAAGTCGTAGTAAATTTACTCACGAGCGATAAGAATGGAATACAAATTAGAAACTATTGTACATATGTTATACGTGTATATATATATAATAGTATAAATAGAAATAAATTCTTATATAGGTCAACTCTTTGGGGTACAAAAATATGTAATTTATCAACTTAAATCTTGAAGAGCGTAAAAAGTCTAGTGAGCTGCCGACTCTTTACAAGAAGATGTAGGCCCCCTGCGGGTTAGGGGTTCAAGAATTTACCCGTGGTAAGGCATGCCTGTCGTAAGATGCGACTAAAATCCAATTGTTCCCGCGACAGTCGGGTCTTTATACCGGAACGACCCGGATTTTTTAACCGGCCAAGGACTGCCACTCCCGCAACATTCCCCCAAAATTACTTTGGGGAATATTTTTGCGGTTACCACAACAACAACAAGAATAAGATGTAGGATCGCTGCGTCGAAACCTCCGAAGCTCAACGGGATGAAGTCAATAAATAAGGAACATATCAAGTACCTGGAAGTAGTTATGGAGAGTGTGCTGGTGTGGAAGCTTAATATGAAGAAGAGTATGAACAAGGATAGTAGTTCCCTTTAGGTATGTAAAAAGCAGCTAGGTACCACTTGTGGACTATCGCCTAACCTCAAGCATTGCTCTTGAATATATGAAACTATTGGAGTGAATACAAAGGCTCGCTGCACTCTACATAACAGGAGCGCTAAGAACTATTCCAGTGTCTACACAACTATAAAAGCTGCTCTCAACCTGCCACCGAACGATATCTCGAATTCCATCATTAAATTGATGACGTTGGGTGAATTTTCCGCTGAAACCTACGGTCTTAGCACAATGAGCAAGGGAAAAGAGTAGACCACATATCCACACGTTTCATCATACGTACATCAGCGGAACTTGCAACAATTCACACAGACGTGTCAGAAATGGTTCGGCGTCTCTTGCACTGAGTCTATTACACCTCGTAAGATGTGACAATTAAGTAATTAGACTGATTCCATAAAAACCGTATATTTCAAAATTATTCTATTCTCTCTTCCATCCCCTTTAAAGTAGTCCCCTTGGGCAGCTATACAACGATTCCAGCGCGTTTTCCATGCTTCGTAACATTTCTGGAATGCTTCGACCGGGATGTCCGTGAGTACTCCCGTCACGGCCGCCTGGATGTCCTCAATCGACTCAAAATAGGTCAGAGGCTGACATATCGGGCGAATAAGGCGGTTGTTGCAACACGGCGATCCCTTTAGAGGCCAAATACTGGGACATGCTGGGGGCGGTGTGGCACGGCGCGTTGTCGTGATGAAGGATACAGTTACGAGCGATGTCTGTGCGCACCCTGTTGACTTGTTTTAGCAAGTACTTTAGTACTTGGAGATAGTAGACTTGTTTTACGGTTTGCCCCGATGGAAAAAATTCTTTGTGGACGATTTCACGACTATCAAAAAAGGCAATAATCATCGTTTTCACCTTCAACTTGCTCATGCGAGCTTTACTTAAACTTAAACTCTTTATGCCATCGAAACAACTGGACACGACTAAGAGCACTATCACCATGCACTTTTACAATTGGGAAGCACCCCCAGTAGGCACCTTATTGAAGTTGAACCTCCACTCAAGGTCGCAGGGTTACCACAATCGCGGCAATATAATCAGTCTCATTACTTAATTGTCACACCTCGTATAGCTCAGGTATCCCTTCAGGCTTCCAGAGTACGGCAGTAATTTCCATGCGAAGGTCTTTGCGATAAAGAAACTGGATAATATAACTAAGATGGAAGGAAGTCACATCAACATCATATCGTATATTAAATACGAAAATTTCAAAAGATGTTGTTGCATGGAATATCCGAGCGAGCTGAAAGGCAGAGAGGGAGCTGAGGAGATGAAATGCTCTAACGCGTCTGCCAGACTGATCATGTGAAATAACTGGGGAGGAAATGCTTCTGTCGGACCTTCGCTAGAATTCGCCTTAGACATCTAATAGCATAGCAGTTGAAAAGACTGGAGGAAGTGCTCTGTTAAACTTCGCAAAAAGCATTGACTTCCTACACAATGACTTCTTTATATATGTATGTATATAATTTGCGTTTGGTAACCGCTGAAGCGATTTTCGGCCGAGTTCCTCCTCCGATTTGTGGTCTGCGTCTCCAACAAATGGAGGGAGCTACAGTTTAAGAATTCATATTTATTGGCTGTTAAGCGCCAAATTTCGTATCGCCATTGCAAATACAATTACTCAACGAATGACCTTTGCAAACAATTTCGATCATTCCATTTTATTGTCATTAAAACGAGATTCACAGCAATCAAACATTTGATTTTGAACGTCAGAAACCTCATTACGCTGGTATTAAAACAATTAAAAAATTTGCTGATGATAAGGCAAATGCGCATAAATCAATGAATAATCATTTGAAATGAATATTGTATTATATGTATTGTACTATGCCCATATTGTAGAGATGAATAATAAAGGAGCAAAGTAACACATTCGCATATACAGAATTATTCAACCGACTTGAACTTGTTTTCGAATATTTCTCTACGTATATTTGCACAAACACTCAAATATTTCGCTCGATTACGAAATGTTTATGTACATACGAGTATGTATGTAAATATGTAGTTATAGAATTATAGAATTAGCTCTTATCAGCGATCTGGTGGGAAATTTCGGCTGACGGCATAAAATTGCGTTTGTTCTATAATCACAGCTGAGCTACATTATGACTTTTCATGATTTCATACCTTTGGAAAATAACTATAAATTATGCACGTGTAAATATGTATACTGTTATACATAGAATATCGTTAGGCATAGCTAAAATTTTTAATTCTAACCTGTCATTTATGGGAAGAAACTGAGTTTTAGCTCAAAAAATATGCATTTAATTTATTTACACATAAAAAAAAATATTTTTATTATTATTTTGCGATAGCCGAGTGCGATTTAGAAAGTCAAGATTCGATTGCTGATCCGAATCGACTTAAAAATTAAGTTAAATTTTCAAATTGTGGTGGCCCCTCGGCAAGGAATGTCAAGCCCGCCGAGTGTATTTCTGACAAGAAATAAAAGTTAGTCATAAAAATGGTTCGGGTGTTCGGAGGTGGCTTAGTATAAACTGTAGATCCTTCCATTTGTTGGAAAAACCTCAAAACACATACCAAAAATTTAAGTAGGAGTCCGGCCGATAATCCTTTCAGTGGTTACAAAACGCCAATTATATATATATATATATATGTAGGTTTATTAAAGTGTCTTATGATTCTGACTCGAGGGGATAAACAAAAGTTCGGTAAGTTGACCAGAAAAAAATTATTTTCTTTTTATTCTTTGTCCTTTTTAACTTCTCTACATAATCGCCATTGATTTCAATGCATTTCTTAAGCCTAAAGATCCACTTCTTAAAACATTCTTCAAAATCTTGCTTTTTAAACTTATTAAGTTCAGCATTAAACGCATTAATTATCTCCTCTTTGCTTTTAAAGACCTTTCCTTTTAAATTGTTTTTAATTTTTGGAAACAATCAGAAATCACAGGATGCTATATCCGGGGAATATGGTGCTGGACGTATTTCTTCGATCCCAGAGATCGGAATAAAATTACTAGTAATTTCAGCAGTGTGATATGGCGCGTTGTCATGATGTAAAAAGTAGCGCCGTAAATCCTCTTTCTTCTTGTTTTCCAACAAATTTTTGAAAACTATTGGTTAACACTCTTGGTGTACCATTTTGCAGTTACCGTCTGATCCTTTTCCAGTGGAATAGCAGTTATGATTTTAGCTTTTGCGGTTGATTTTTGTTACTTAGATTTTACGGATGGGTGTGCTCCCATTGGGCTCCATACCATGGACTGCTGTTTGGTTTTGGTATCGTACTTATAGAACCAAGATTTATCACCGGTAGTGACTTTCCTAAAGTTGCTAGACTGACCATTTTCGAATGTTTAGGAAAAATTGAGCAGAATGCACTCGAGCTTCTTCTTGAGTCTTCAAGCTCAATTCATTAGCAATAATTTCTTCTATCACTCGTGAGTCTTCGTCAATTTTGGACTTCATCAAAGCTACAATGTCGTCATCAGTGGAAAATTTTGGTCTACCTTCTCGGTGCTCGTCCTCTACGGAAAAATATCCGGTCTGGAATCTTCGGAACAACTTAGAAATAGTCTTTAAAGACGGTGCAATCGTTCCATATGCAGTTTGGCTTTCACTGAATATTTGTATTGGCTGTAAATTACGCCGAAACCGGAAGAGCATCACATGGTGAATTTATGTTTAGGTTGGTGGTGGAAATTCGTCTGACCTATCCTCAGCTATCTTGCGTTTTCTCGTCTCCGATCATTCTAAAATTTGAAAGGGAGACTAATAAAGTAATTGCAATGGTTTGAGCATTTTTAGATTTAACAAAAACAAATTGAAAGCCACCAACTGACCGAACTTTTGTTAATCCCCTCGTATAAATGTACCTAATGAAAGTCAATAGAACTCCACTTAAATATTACATGCTAATAGAACTTTTGTTGTCAAGTATTTTAATTATCAAAAATTATTTACGTTGGAATGACGTGTTGCTTGTTTAGAATATGCACGGATACATATGTATGTCCCAGCAATAAATTGTACTATGCACTAGTTGGAAAAGAGAGTATTCCGATATTATTATTGCAGATCTATTAGTCTGCACCAGTGGTACTCACCCAACGAAACGATAATATTTTGTGTCGTTAATATGAAAAATAAACTTAATGAATTGATTTTCTTCCATTCCGATGTAATGTTATTGAAACGAAATGAAATTGGTAACGTTGAAACCGCACAAACTCATCGTTAACATCAATTTTAGACCGGCTGCTTGCTATGATATTAACAGTACACGGCAATGTTAACGTTTAAGATTATCTGTTAATGATTTAACATTAATATTAACGGCAACGTCTCGTTTCGTATAAAAAAGAAATGAAATTTATTTTAATAACAGTTTTAACGTTAAAATTTCAAAATATTTCAATCGAATCGATTGATATTTTTGCATTAACATGAAATTTATTGTTGGTCTGTAATAATAAATTCAGAGTACGAATTTATGTTTAAAAAAAAAAATTTAAATCAAACAATTTTCAGTCTTTTGAACTTATTCGAGGAAATATACATACAATTTCGAAATTTCGTAAAACAAAAATTTGGTTTTTAAAAAATACTGCCCTAATCCTTGTGTGTATGCCAATCACTCGAGTGGTGAACAACAACTGGTTCAAAAAGAGACCAAAGATACTACAGTCGGGTACAACTGGTTCCAATAAGTCTCTCAATAGAATTAGTTTGAACAGAAGCGCACAGTTCCGTCTATACAAAGCGATGCAAAGTGGCATTAGTCGCATGCTCCCCTAAGACTTACTATGGATTTGTTGTTTTTTGCCGGGATATCACTATAAAAAACTCGTATGTGCAGTTATATTATACATATGCATCAATAATAATAAAATGCAATAAATGTATTGAAAACACACATTCGCACAAAAGTGTTGCGCAAAACGGGGAAACATTACTTTTTGCTGTTAATTAGTTTAAATGTATCAATAAAGCACGCTGACAGCAACAAATATACGTACATTACTTTTAACATACATTGTACATACATAGTACAAGCATTTATTTATTTTAGAAGTCCCCGTGAGAAATCAATCACCCTAACGAATGAGCAGTGTAAGTGATGTAGTCAATATTCCAATAAAAAATCAAATTGATCACGAGTTGAAGGCATGTACTTGGAATGCCCGGTTCCTTTATTGGAAATATGCCGTTTTCTAGCTGGTTGATGTCCTCGTAAGCTGACATTACCAACGCCCAAGACCTAATCAACATCACCTTTGATCACTATCTTGACGCAGCAAAGATACGCGCCCAACTCTTTGTAACAAAGAGCACGAGTCAACAAACACAAGAAAGGTTCGAGCTAGAAAAGTTGCAAGCTTAATAGACAGCAAAACTTGCGCACCTGATTTCTAAGGGCATACGTGTACATCAGCAACTCAATATAAGAGAACTTCCAACGTACCGAAAATACCAGAAAAATACCTGCTGGGATCGAGATTGTCATATGGCAATGGAGAAAAAACAAACTGCGATCGACCATAACACGTAAGTGGTGTGATAGAGAGATACCGAGAGCTTAAGACGGAAGTAAGACGCATTCCAAGGTAAAACAAAAAAGAAAGAGACCGAAATGCGTAAGTTTGGAGAGCTTGAGAGGTTGAAAAGATGCCGCGACTCACAAAAAGTTTTATGAACGCAATATACTAATTTAAGAACCAAGGAGTTAATCTGGCTGGTACACGATGTATACTTAGTGTTTGGTGGGAATACTTCTCCAGCCTACTGAATGGCAGTGAAAATACAACACCCAGAGATGGCGAACCCCAATCGATGATGATGGAAAAGACTTTGACGAGGTTCGAATAGCCATTGCCCGCTTAAAGAACAAAAGTGCGGATAGAGCCGTTGACTTACCGGCTGGGATATTTAAATATGGTAGTGAAGAGTTGACGAAGTGCATGAATCAGCTTCTTTGCCACGAGAAGGGAAACCCCACATTCTGCATCAATTACCCTGGGATAAGCCTCCTCAATATCGCATGTAAGGTCATATCAAGCCGACCGTAAACGAACTGTGTGGCCGGTGCGGTTTTAGACCTGGTAAGTCAACCATTAATATTAATCAAGCCTTCCCTGAAAAACTTATAGGGTTGTTTAAACTGACGCTGGGTAATACATGAAGCGTAGTCAGAGTTGGGAAGTACAAGGACCGAGCCATTCGGTATCAAACGAGGTTTGAGACAGCGAGATTTTATCCTGTCAAACAACGTAGAGAAGGAACGAATGGTGCGCTAATGTTGATGCGGCTATAAGCGATGTCTACGCAATGAAGAAGAAGAATTCTTCAAGATTCGCACGACGTTGTCATTTATTTTCTACTGGGTATTAATGTGCGTACTACATGGATATGTATGTACTCTTTTATATATGTATGTACATACTGATAGATAAATGTTAAAATTAATAGCCAGCGACGGCCAACAAGTGTTTTTTAATACTTGTTTTATGACGGTTTGAAAATTTTCCGCAAACTTGCTTGATTGGCATATGTTTTGCTAAGGCAATTGCCAATTCGATTATAATAGAAAAATATTAATTAAAAGTAACAAGAAATGAATATAGGTATGAGAGAATCGACATTTTTGATAGTGGGAAAACATTGTGCGGCATCGAAAGGCAAAGACTTTAATACGAACAGAGAGTTTTTACAAATGAAAAAAAGGCATTAAATGCTTTTGGCTGCTGCTTGAAAAGATAGCTAGATAAATAAAATGATAAGAATTTTTTTGGAAAGACGATTTCAAACAGTTCTCATACTCATATGTGAAATTACAGGTAACTCATGGAAATTTTAAAAGAAGTATAAGAATTATCACCAATTGGCATTGTTAGTGCTTACATTGTATTCTTTTTGATTAGTTAAACTACACGTATGCTGTAATATGCTATAAATTAATCAACCTAAAAATGTGTAAGTGCAAAATTTTGCCTTTTAAGCTCATTCATTGCCTTTGTTAAGCGCAAAGCAGACAACGTTAAGCCTTGATACGAAAGGTATATTAGCATTGTTAATCTTATCAATCAAATCAATAATTTTCGCTTGCTGTCTATTGAACGATAAGTGGGTTGAATAAACATTGTCGACAGATTTGATCGATACTCGTTGATTTACAATACAACGTTGCCATTTTTCACAAATTATATAGCAGTATAAATAAGAAAAAATCTTCGATGGTGCTTTATAAAGGTTCTAGCTTCACGTTTCGCCGATTAAATAGATATAATTTCAATACAGAATTAAATTTATACCAATGTTTATCGAGATCATAGATCACTCCAAGACGAATTTCGTGAAGGTCGTCCGAAATCACTTATTGCTCCGTAAACTGTTGATGCATAAACATTGCACGAACATTTGACTGTAATAAAATTTGTCAATCCCTCAAAAAAAGGTTTCGTCGATAGCTATTGTATTCGAATATCGATAACATCGTGACAGGTGATTAATCGCGGATTTAAGTAAGTAACGATCGATGTATGGGTGTTTAAAGATGAGCCGAATACAAGAACATCGACTAAAACAACAAACACAAAACATCGATTTGAGGAGTCATCCACCGCATAGTCATTATTTGGGACCGAATGACTTAATATTAGGTCAAGTAAGAAGTTCGTTCGGTTTTTTATTGATTTTTCAATACATGATAACTTTGTGTACATTTGTCCGATTTAAGTCAAATATGTGCCGTTTTGTTCGTAAACTTGCTGCCAACAAGATGTCAAAGATAGCAAAAACCTCGGAGAGTCAATTTACACAGGCCTCTCTTGAGACCAACTTCTCACCATTAAGCGCGTTCGCCATTGACAGGAAAAGATGGTAATCACTTGATGCCAGGTCCGGACTGTAAGGTGAGTGCATTAGCACCTCCCATCCGAGCTTTTGAAGCTTCTGGCGCATCACCAAAAACGTGTGTGGCCTGGCGTTGTCCTGATGGAACACAATTCGGCCTCTGTTGATCAAAGATGGCCTGCCTCTTCTGGATGAGTGCTGCCTTCAACCGGTCAAAGTGTTGGCAGTAGAGGTCGGAATTGAGCGTTTGGCCATAGGGGAGCAGCCCGTAGTAGATGACTCCTTTCCAATCTCATCAAACACACAGCAAAACCTTCCTGGCCGTCAATTCTGGCTTGGCCAACGCTTCCGCCGGCTCACCGCGTTTCGACCGCTACCGATTTCGCTTGACGTTGTCACCAAACGCTTCAGAAATGGGTCGATTTTGTTGCGACTCAGCAGCGATTCGCAAATGGAAATTTGGTCCATCATGTTTTCTTGTGTTAGTTCGTGTGGCACCTAAACATCGAGCTTCTTTTTGAAGCCAGGGTTATGCAAATGGTTCCAAACGGTTTTCTGGCTTATCTTTAGTTCCTCAGCAATTAAATAAATGCTCACGTGACGGTCTGTTTCCACTATTTCCATGATTTTATCGCAATTTTCGACGACGGGCCACTCGACGAGTGGTGCATCTTTGACATCGAAATTACCGGAACGAAACCTAGCAAACCACTTTTATGCTACACGTTCGTTTACAGTATCGGGCCCATAAACTAAATTACTTTTTTCAGCCGCTTTGGCTGCTTTTTTGCCTTGATCGAAGAAAAATTGTAAAATATAGCGAGTTTTCTCTTTGCTGGTGTCTATCTTTGACGAGCTTTTAGCGCGAGTAAACATGTTTTCAGCGCCGTATAGTATGATATGATGCGACACGTAATAATAGTACTATGGACAATAACACCATCTCTTAGATAAAAACCGAATGAACTTTTTACTTGGCCTAATATTTCTCGTACGTGTCAACGTGTTTCGATACCCGAAGAGGCGGATGATGCGTTCTGAAGCCATGTTTACTTCAATTAGAGCGGTAAAAAGTGATTCGACAATTGGTTCAGACGTATGCAAAAGTGTATAGGGCTTAATGGGGATTTTTTTTTGAGAAGCAATAAAGGTATTTTCGATGTTTAATATCTGCAACAGCGACTGTTTCTGACAAATCCTTGCTTTTGCTCCTCTGTCCTCGTTCTGATTGATGTAGTATTTTCTTTTTTTAAGTTAATACTTTACTTATAAGCCTTATAATGGCATTGTTAAGCCACATATATTTTATATTTTTTATTTTTTTATCGCTCTACATCTAAGGAGCGCCAATTATTACTGTTTAGAAAAGCACATCAAATTATTTTATTTTCAGACACCATTTAAATAAATAAATAAATTATAAATTTATTAAATACATACATATATATTATAAAAATATAACTGTTGGAAATATTTTTCCCCGCCATTAGAAATAATAACAATAATAAATTTTTAAATACACTATTTCACTTGATTATCACTCACATGTATGAATTATAGCGTTGGGTATATTTTAAGATATTTTTTAATGCCATCAGCCATATAATTTTCTGGCTATAACCCCATAACAACCTTAACAAAAACTTTTTTAAATAAATATTTTATTTCATAATTTTCTACATTTTTTTGCACGTATTACAGTTCACTCAATTTTTTTCTATAAATTATCATCACATTTAATATTGTTTTATTACGGTGATTACTGTAAAAAATGGCAATAAATTTACACTTGCCTGTGCTGCAATCAATTTTTCAAATTTGCACAATAATAATTGAGTATATTTTTTTAATAAAGTTTTTTTCTTTTTTTATATATTTATTTTGTTCTACCGGCACTTAATGACACCAAAATTGACAAGTTGCTATTTAAGCATGTACGTTTTTGTTGTAAGAATTCTGCGAATGCGCTTGAAGTCACGAATGCATTTCGACTAGTTGGCTATAAGAGAACTGTTGAGATGCTTCAAAAATTGGCAAAAAAAAAACTTTTGTTTTTATTTTTAGTTTAGAATTCATACAAACACATGCACATTGGCAGTTTCCAACACATTGATGAATTTGTGACGCCAATTACATTTGCAATAGCAGCAGCAAGCAATAGCATCACCAGCAGAATTTTCACGTTCACGTACAATTTGTCAGGTTCAAGTTCAGGCAGGTCAAAGCAGTATTTTCAAGTTCACAAAGCTCTTTGGTGAAAAAATGTATGCATGTCTACCTTTATACATGCATACATACATATTTATTTATGCTCTTGCTATGTTAAATACATGTGAATATGTGCATAAGTATGTATTTTCACTTTTTCATTCACTAAAAAAATTCCCATTCACTCACTGCTCAGCTGCATTCACCAAATAATAATTCCTGAAGGAAATTCTTATTACGCAAACTTATTTGACGTTGACATTTAGCATTTTCTCTTTGCATTATTATTAATTTACTCAAATGCAATTCCGTAGGTGCTTAGCAACACTATTATTTTGAAACTAATCTCCACCAATTTTTTATTTAGAATAAAACACATAAGAAAATAATAATTCGCTCATAAGCACGTCCATACCTGATAATGCAATTGATTTTGCACACAAATCTCTTGTACAACGAACTGTTGGCTCACGCCACTCAAACCCAACGGTTATTTCTTCTCCGTTACGTATACGGCGCTACCACCCACGACGCGACAAACCGAAGGCAATAAACGCAACGATACTATTATATGTTATTAATTATATTTGGCCAACTTGAAACCTTTTCACTCGAGTTCTGTTTGTCAACTGTTAATTTCCTCTGGCGAAGACTTCCGATTTGCGCTCGTTTGTTAACAGCTAGCAGAATGTAGAACCAGCACAGCTGTGTGTATAGTACATGCAAGTATACATATACATATAATTGTTTGAGAATTTCATCATGATAATAGAGAGTTACAAATTTTCGAACTATACCAGACCGTACGCTGTCGTTTCAGCCAAAAAAATAAAATAAAATCGGAAGTATGCTTCTCAATGAATTTATTAATAACATTCGCTATGTAAATGATATGTGGGAATAACAGCGCATCGAACGCTTGCTTTGCTCTGCTCTCACTGTTCAACCAATAACAAATGTTCGTGTGTTTTATATTTTAAAAAGATATACATTCAGATGTATTTATATATGTATAAATGTAATGGAAATTTTGCAGACAAGATACTCGAACTCATCTTAGTTCATTTTAGTTTCTTTTATTTAAATTGATTTAATTTACTTTATTTTATTTTATTTAGTTTAATTTAATTTAATATAAATTTATTTTATTGTAACTTTATTTTACAAAATTTATTTTATGTTATTTTCATTTATTTTTATATATTTCATTTAAATTAATTTTATTTAAATTAAAATTTATTCTTTTACTTTATTTTATTTTGTGTTAATTTATTTATATTTAAATTAATTTTATTCTTTTATTTCCTTTTATGACATTAAATAGCATTTTGTTTAATTTGCAATTTTAATTGTATTTTATTTTAGTTTGAGCTGTTATATTATAATTTGTTTCATTTATATAATTTTATTGAATTTTATTTAAATTAATTTAGTCATATTTATTTTGTAGATTTTCTTTTATTTCGGATTAAATAATTTTATTTCATTAAATTTTTTTATCATTTTTATATACACGTAGGTGGATTTTCTTTTAATTGATTTAAATGTTATTTATTTTCGTTTTATTATATCCTTATCTTAATAAAGTTTTATTTAAATTATTTAACTTTACTATAAATCAATTTATTGTATTGTAATTAGTTTTATTTCATTTTGTTTCATATGCTTTTATTATATTTTATTGCGTTTAATATTTTTTTTTATTATAATTTTGTAATTCTATTTTATATAAATTTATTTTATTTTATTATTTTTTTTTTACCATATTTTATTTTATTTTATTTCATTTTATTTTATTTTATTTTATTTTATTTTATTTTATTTTATTTTATTTTATTTTATTTTATTTTATTTTATTTTATTTTATTTTATTTTATTTTATTTTATTTTATTTTATTTTATTTTATTTTATATCTGTTTATTTTTATTCTAAACTATTAGTTTTATTTAATATTTTTATTATATTTCATCTTATTAATTTTTTTATTTTATGACATTTGTTATATCTCATTTAATTTTTTTTCATTTAATTTGTTTCGATTTTGCCTAATTTGGTTTTATATTTTCTTTTATTAACATTTATTTTAATTTTAATAATGTTACTTTATTCCGTTTGAATTTACTTCATTTATTTTATTTTAAATTATATAATTTCATTTTTTCGTTAAAATTTTTTTTCACTTTATTTAATTTTATTTATTTTTATTAATGTTTTTTATAAATATATTTATTTATTTATTTTTAATCTTTTTTATTTATATATTATTCTTTAATTTTTCATTTGTTATTTTTAATATAATTATTATTATTTTACTTGTTTAATGAATTTATTGCAGTTTATTTTATAAGAGATTTTTTATTTAGTTAAATGTAATATTAAACTAATTTATTTGAGTAGTAAAGAAAATTAATTTCTTTTTTCAGTATATGAGAATTATATTTTACTTAATTATGCAATTGCCCATATGGAAGAAAACGATTTTTACAAGGAATGGACGCAACTTTGGCTAAGAAACATATGAACATATATTGTAGATACTCAAGAGATGTTTTATATATTGTATTAAAATGTTGTAGTTGACAATGCATTCATTCATTCCATAGCAGATTTTGCTATTCTTTCCTCATTTTTATACGAACCCAAAAGTCAGTAGAGAGGAATTTTAAAAGAGAATGCTTAAATAACGCATGCGCAATATTGGCATCGGAAGCCGGTGAATACTAAAAAGTAATAAACCTTTGTCAATACTATCACAGTTAAGCAGAGGAGTTCTCATTTACGACTTGTTGAATAGACATTTTGCAAACATAACCTCGTTTTATGTTAATCAAAGCTGTTAATATTTGCATCCGGCTTTGATAAGAACGTCGTTTCAGAACTTTATGCAAAAAAACTCGTCGCTAGGACACCACCTCCAATGAATTTAACATGAACCAGATTGTTTGCTGTTTCTATAGGATGGTTTTCCTGTACCGCTAGTTCTTTCTGTAGCTTATGTGCTGGAAAAGGCCTTATATATTGCCTATGTGAGATTCAGTGGGTAAGCCAGTCTAACCTGACTTTGGACGTAAATGTAAAACGTAAAATGGTAAATATGTAAAAGTTATTTTATAGGTATTTATATATGTATATTTATTTATTAAGTTTTTGGCATTAGTAATGTTGATCTATCCTCGATATTTACAATTAAAATTTCTACCCAAATTGAATATAGATTTGACTTAAATAAAATATACATATGTACAAAATACAAAAGAAAAAACGAGGATGTGATCATATACGTATATACTAAATACTGTAAAAAGTATTTTAAGCACCTTAATCACATTTGAACAATTGCTATATTCTAAACTATTTCATTTGGACTTCACAAAAGTAATCTTAAACTATTCTTCCATGGTTGTCTTGGCCTTCATACCCAGCATACGTCGCACCAGATACTCGAGCAACCAGATTAATAGGGCAGTTGTGGTTAACAAATTGAGAAAGTGAATTGTTATTGTATAATTTGTAGCATCGGTAATAACGCCTGGAGGAGGAAAGTAAAAAAATAAAATAAAATAAAAAAAATATAAAAAAACATATGCAAAGAAATAACAAATGTATGTAAAGGGTGTTTTTTTTAGACATTTGGTTTTCAATAAGAAATCAAACGCATAAAATTTAATGCAAGTGATCGCCCTAGCTGCCTTGGAAAAATTCCAGCCAAAAGGCTCAAGTTACCAATTTGGAGTCGTAAATCAGCAATAACCCTCCGAATATTCTCAATCGCCTCGGGGTTATCGACGTAGACACAAGTAACTTCACATAATTCTACAAAAAATAGGCCAGCGGTCTTAAATCGCACGAGCTTTGACGCCACACCGCAGGATCGCAACGCGAGATCATGCTCTCAACAAAAGCTTCCTTCAATAAATTGTTTGTTTCGTTGGCTGTATAGCTTGTAGCGTTATCGTTCAAGCCAAACTGAGTATAAATCAAGTAACAACTGTCCAAAATACCAACTCCGAAGAAGGTATTGCCTCCTTGAAAACCACGCATCTAAAAAAGACACCCTTTATATACATATAAATATGTCTCACTCACCGATAATCGGTCCAAAAGACAGCGAGAATAATGTGTTGCAAACCAGCTGCAGACCCGACGCGGCTGGCAAGCGTTTCAGTGGCACATACGATGGTATAATTAGCGATGAAAATATTGTGCGGAAACCCTTACCAAAACCGATGAGCACAAATAATGCCAAAGTAACATGATAGGAGTCGGTCAACGTAACCAACATGCGACCGAGCGAGAGCGCAATGATGCCGAAAGCAAACAGAACTTGATTGCTCAGCTTAACTTTTTCCAAAACAATTGGCGCCAAGAAGCGTACGCAGATGTCCATGCCACCCAACATGGACATGGCTGTGGAGATCTGTTCATTCGTATAGCCGTATTGATCCAGAATGAATGGTGTCAATATGGAGAAGTTTATCTCGGCAAACATCATCAGCGTCATGCCCACAACCAGATTAACGAAAGTTAAGTCCCTCAACAGGTCCAAATCAAAAAATTTCACTATTTTCTGTTTGAAACTCATTTTACGACGATTTAAATCTTCTTCTTCTTCTCCATTTGCTGGAAGTACTTTTGGTTTCTGCTGCACGCTTTCCATTTGCTGCAGAACCTTCTCTTCAGCGCAGGTACAATGAAAGTCTAGCGCGTGATTTTCGCGTAACATCGCATGATTTGGTCGATGACTCGATTCACCACGGTTATCATTATCATCAACAACATCATCAGCTCTCTCTACTTCAGCAATTGGCGCCCTCAACGACGTTTGACGCTCAAATTTATGTCGCAAGCGTGCTGTGCTTGTCGATTTGTGCAGCGAAGACTTCGAGCCAAACCAACCGTCACTGGAGGGCAGCATAAGTGGCGTGCCGGGCACGGTGATCTCGTAGCTCAGTATGTCCGAGTCTTCGTCTTCATCTTCGTCGTTGTCGAAATCGAATTGCGTTATGTGTGCGCTGCTACCGCCACCCTTTACATACTGACAGTATTTGCACTCCTGCACCATTTCACTTACAACGCCATCTAGTGGTGCAGTGTTACTTAGAGGGATCGTCTCCTGTAATGCTTCTACTGTCGATTTCGCCTTTTTCGCGGTATGCCACAGCACCGGTTGCAACGTCAAAGCGCACAAAAGCGTATGCAACGAGATTGCGGCATAAATCAATATTGTGCCTTGACCACCGTAATAGATCAGTATGAGCGAGGTAAAATGTGGAAAGATGATTGGACCTAAGCCGGTGATGGTCCAGGAAAAGCCTATAGCACGGCGCCGTCGATTTCTGAAGTACGTATTCACAGCTAAAGAGAAGGCGCTCACGTTTAGGCCTTGACCGATGCCTGTTTGGTAGCAACAGAGAGTAAAAGACAATATGGAAGAGAGACAGTTTGCAATGCCAACTACTCACCATATATGAGGGACAAACATAGCACATATTGCCAAAATTTGGTACAGGCCATCGACAAGAGAATGCCAGTGAATATTAAAATGCTGCCGACAATGGAAACTTGCCGAAATGTGTAGCGTCGAAACATCGCACCGTTGACAATGCCTTGGGAACAATAAAAGAGGTTATTTAAATAAATTGTAGAATAGAATTTTTGCATATCAAAACTACCAACTAGCGAAGACAAACTCAACATAACATTTGCTATTGTCGTTGTCTCTTTAGCGGAAAAACCCAGCGAGACCATGCGCTGACGATAAATGAGTCCATATTGCTGAAACGGTGGGTACATGGTAAGCTGGTCGGAAAAAAACAATTTACTTTAATTAAGCTCATTAACATCAGTACGCCATAGGTGGTAACCTACATTATTTAGACCCGCTGCTATGCACACAACCCAACCCCAGCCGCCATCGGGCGCGACAAAGTCGGGTCCCAAGTCACTTTTATCACGTCGCTTCGGTCTCTTTGCCATAATTGACTTTGAAGGGAGTTTATTTTTTTTACTGGATCAGTTCTTAACCTTATGTATTATCTGAAAACAAAAAATATAATAATAATAGGAAGTAAGTGAACATGATTATTTACAAAAAAAATTCGTTTCGAAAATTTCGATGAAATAATGAAAATCGCCGAGTCTGGCCATCATACGAGCACTGTTTCGATTTCCCTGGAGTTAAAAATTGCGCAAAAAAAAAAACAGTCTGAAACCACCTAAAAAAGGCTAAATACACAAAGAAGCTCGATGTATGGGTGCCATATGAGTTAACAAGAAAAAACCTCGCTGCTGAATTGTAGCAAAATCGATCTATTTCTGAAGCGTATGGTGTCTGGTGATGAAAAGTGGAAATGTTCTCCAAGCCAGTATAGTTTTATTGTCTGTACTGGTGGGATTGACAAGGAATCATCGACTATGAGCCGCTTCCCTACGATCAAACTTTTAACTCGGACCTAGACTGTCAACGATTGGATTATCTGGAGGAGGCCCAGAAGCGTTCAGCTTTGTCTATTAGGAGGACAACGCCAGACTACACACAATGTTAATGGCTCGCCAGAAGTTTCGAGCGCTTGCTCTCCGTTCCTGTCTATGACGAATGATAATGAGAGAAGTCTGTCTAAATCGATTGCCCACAATTTTTTGTCAATAGAGACAAGGGTTCTATGAGAGAGGCATTATGACTTTGCCCTTCAAATGTTATAAATCGGTTAAATCTAATAATGGTAAATAAAGCTCCCAATTCAATACAAATATAATGGATTACTTTTTACTAGACTACTATGTACTACTCATTGTATACATTTGGCTTCTATTTTAAGTATATCAACGTAAAGCATTAAAATTTTTCATATTCTCTTATCTTTTATACGTGTATTTATGTATTTGCACATACCAATAGATACTTTTCTAGTATTATACCACGGCTGCGGTAGCCGAAAGAAAAACTAATCTAGTTTTCACAAATTTTTCCGCAATATTTACTCTTTTTATTTTTTTTTTTTTTTACTTTTCTAAAAGTTTTTTACTTCTTTATTGGCGATGGCACCGCTTACGCGATTATAGCCGAATCAATATAAGAGCGCCATTCTTCTCTTCTTTTCGTTGCCTGGCGCCAGCTGGAAATGTCAAGTGAACGCAGGTCACACTCCAATTGATCCTTCCAGCGGAGTGGAGGTCTTCCTCTTCCTCTGCTTCCACCAGCGGGTACTGCATCAAATACTTTCAAAGCTGGAGTGCTTTCATCCATTCGGACGACATGGCCTAGCCAGCGTAGCCGCTGTCTCTTCATTCGCTGAACTATGTCAATATCATCATATAGCTCGTACAGCTCATCGTTCCATCGTCTGCGGTATTCGCCGTTGTTAATGCGCAAAGGACCATAAATCGTTCGCAGAACTTTTCTCTCGAAGACTTCTAGAGCCGACTGATCAGATATTGATAACGTCCACGCTTCTGCGCCATATAGCAGGTTTTCGTTCGTCGAGAGAGGACTTTACATTTCAATTGCCTACTCAGTCCAAAGTAGCACCTGTTGTTAATAGTGATTCTGCGTTGGATTTCCAGACTGCCATTGTTGTTGGTATTAATGCTGGTCTCTAGATAGACGAAATTATCTACAACCTCGAAGTTATGACTGTCAACAGTGACTTGGGAGCCGAGTCGCGAATGCTATGATTGTTTGTTTGATGACAGGAGATATTTCGTCTTGCCCTCATTCACTACCAGACCCATTCGTTTCGGTTATTTATCAAGTCTGGAGAAAGCAGAACTCACGGCGAGGTTGTTGAGGCCAATAATGTCGATATCATCGGCGTACGCCAGCAGCTGTACACTCTTATAGAAGATTGTACCTTCTCTATTTAGCTCTGCAGCTCGTATTATTTCCTCCAGCATTAAATTAAAAAAGTCACACGATAAGGAATCAACCTGTCTGAAACCTCGTTTGGTATCGAACGGCTCCCGATCCTGACGGAGCTTTTAGTGTTGCTTAACGTTAGTTTACATAGACGTATAAGTTTTGCGGGGATTCCAAATTCAAACATAGCGGCGTAAAGGCAGCTAGGCGTAAGTTCTACCAAACTTTATTTGAATAAAGCTTTAACTGAAAGCTCCCTGGTCATAATTTCAAAAGCAAAACATTTTTAAAAGGTCACAGCTGATAAGTATAGAGCAGCGGCCTCAAATATTGGGCTCATCATTTCACAAAATTTTTGCACTGAAAAGATAATTCGATACTGCAAGTTTAACATCTCTATTTAATAGCTTTTCGAATTCACAATTTTCTCAACAGTAAGAAACAGTTTCTTTTTCAAGACCTTGTGAAGCGATTGTTGTAAATTCTGTGTATGTTGTAGGTAGTAATAGTGTCTTCTCGGAAAATGAATTAGATTTATTTCGGTTCGAAAGATTCTCAAAAAAAGGGGGGTTACATGGCGCACACTTAGAGTAGTCAAGATACTGAATGTTTAAACTATGTTATATGTTGGTTGAAAGTCTACTAAGTATTTTGATGAATGCCAGATTTTGAACTAAAACAAAACATGCCCAGTTTGACAATTAAATTTGACAGATGTCAAAATACAGCGCTTTACTTTCGAAACCACGAATTGGATAACCCTATATTTATTTATTTTAATTATTATTTATTTAATTCAAATTAACGACCATGCGGAAAAATTTTTATACCGAAGAAATAATTAACCAAAAATGCCAATCTGGCAACTGGGCATTTTTCAAACATTTTGGGCTATTCGCCGGTCTATTTTGTTTACATTGCTCTCCACGAATTAAAAATAAAAATTAAATAACATTTTTTGAAGAGAATATTTTACATATACATAGTTATATGTATTACCTACCTACCATGTATTGTGAATGAATACCTATGTATATACTCGTACATAAATGTATAGGAAATGTTTCACGAGCAATTTCGCGTATTCTCACATCCCACAAACTACATACATACATACATATGTACATACGAGTGTAAACAATAGTCGTTTCTAATACTTTACGGCGCCAAACAAACACAGTATTCAGATGACTATTCAAAATATATATTTTTTTATTATTATATATTACTTTGCATTATCTTTCAAATAAATTGTTTGCCAATAACTACAAGCACTCGTATGCGCTACTTTTCCGCTTGCATTCACCGATAGTTGCAGCCGACGATTCACTGCTTCAACTATACTTTCCGACTATGCAACTGGCTCATGGTGCTAAAGTATATAAGTATGTACACGATGTTTACTATTGGCTAAAAACATATGATTCATGACGTATTTCATTAATGTTCAAGCTTATAGGTTGCCATATCGCTCTATTTGTTCGATAATTGTTGGCATTTAAGGGAAAAGCACTTTCTTAAGAGATTTGCGAATATTTAAAAAAAAGGAAAAAGGAAAACAAATAAAATTTTAATGTAAAAATAAATCTTAGTACCAAGTTTAGTTGAACTAATTCAGGTTTAATTCATATATAATTAAATAAAATAACGCAAAATAAAGTAAATTCATATAAAACAAAATAAAATAAATTTAAATTAAGTCAAATTGAATAAAAAAGTAAACTAAAATAAAAAGTAAAAGTAATATGAATAATATACAGTAAAACGAAATAAAATAAATAAATATAATGAACTAAAATAAATAAGAAAAGCAAACTAAAATAAAAAAAAAAAAAAAATTAAAGGAAAAAAATAAGAAACACAAAGTAATATAGAATTAAATAAATTAATTGCAAAAAAATTAGAGATAATAAAATAACACAAAATAAAACGAAGTGAAATAAAAAAAAATTTTATGATATAATTAATGTAAAAAAATAACATATTTAATGTAATAACAAAATGACACAAGAAACATAAATTGAAAAAATAAAATAAAATGATTTATTAGTATTTAAAATTAAATTAAATAAATTGAAACATAAAAAAGATAAAATAAAATAATATAAATTAAACTAGATAAACTAAAATAAAATATAATATATAAAATAAAATAAAATAAAGTGAAATAAAATAAAATAAAATAAGCTAAAAAAGTTGAAATAAACTAAAAAATAAAATAAAATAAACTAAAATATAATAACATAAAATAGAATAAAATAAAGTAAAATAAATTAAAAAATAAAATTAAATTAAATGAAAAAAATAAAAAATAATAAAAAAATTAAATAACATAAAAATAAATTGAATGAAATGAAATTAAATATAGCAAAATAAAATAAAATAAAATGAAATGAAAAACCAAATAAATCAGATGAAATAAACAAAATGAAATAAAATAAAATTTAATAAAATAAAATTAAATTGAATTAAAGTAAATTAAATTAAATTAAATATAGTAAAATAAAATAAAATGAAATGAAATAAAATAAAATAAATTACCACAAAATAAAATTAAATAACATAAACTAAAATAAAATATAGCAAACAAAATAAGATGAAAAGAAATTAGTAAATAAAGTGAAATAAAGTAAATAAAATAAAATAAAATAAAATAAAGTAAAATAAAATAATATAAAATAAAATAAAATAAAATGGAAAAAAAAATAAATAAATAAATAAAATAAAAATGTAAAAAATAATATTAAAAAAAATTAAACAAGAAGAGTATTATAAATGAAATGAAGTAATTTAAAAAAATAAAATAAATTATATAATATAATAATAATTATATAATAATAATTATAAATATAATAAATAAAAGCAAATAAAATAAGATAATATAAAGGCAATAAGAAAAGTGTAATTAAATAAAATTACAAAAAAAATTATTTCTTAATTTTCATAAATGCATATATACACAGAAGTATGTAAATGTATATATAAATATTTTTTTGTGTGCTTATATACATATACGTATTTATATATTACATATAATTATATATAATCTCTTGTTTTTTATGAAGGTGAAAATTTAATAACTTATGAAATTCGTTTATTGCTGACGCATTCACCAATTGTCCAGTGCAATAGTAACACGATAACATATTCGAATGCAGTAAAGTGATGAAATTTTTATATTCAAATAAAATAGACAAAATTTTACCTTTTGCATTGATACTGTTATCTATATATTATTATTATTATCTCAATAATTTATTTAAAGTAATTTTTTTTTACGCAAATACTCATTGATATAATTTACAGATAATATTTGAATGATATTTTAACATGCTGATAAAAAATGTACTCAATCATTGATTTTGAGGTTTAAACAAAGTCAACCACATTGTTGCATAAGGAAGTGACTGAAATGAATCTTCCCACAAGAGTCCCCAAGATTCCATGGTATTCGGTGATTCGTAAAAAAGAAATTGAAGAAAAAATGATTACACAAAATTCAACTTAATTATATTTTCTGGAAATAAACCAACCATAGAGAATAAAAAAACGTATAATTTGTAAATGTGTATAAAAATAATTTATTGTCATTTCGTTTTTGTATAAATTCATAGTAATACAAACATATAATGATTAAAATTTTCATAGTTAATTTTAAAATAAACACCTATAGCTTACTACATATTGAAAGACGTTTACTTATAAATAATTTCTTAAAATTAATACCATTAAATTAAAGTAATTAATTTAAATTGTAAGAGTGTTGTTACAAATGCAACACAATTTTTGACTTTGTTTTAAAATTAAAGATATGTAAGTATTCTGAATAGTTGTAAATATTAAAAACATTATTTTAAATTGTATACTTTAATATTAAGTATTTACGTTTGCTGCAAAGTTTTAAGTAAATAAATTACCAAGAAATTATAATTTTGTTTTTTTATAAAGTGGTTAAGAAGTACAAGTCCATAAAGCGCTTTACAAAATTACACACAACATAAATTCTCACACAGACATAAAATAGCTAACATCCAATCCGTCACATTAAACATAAAATCCTAATTTAAGGCACTTAACTAAAATTTACTGGGCATTACTGCAACAAATTCTCATATAAATGTGTGTGTAAATATTCACGTCCTTTAAAATGTGTATAATTTTAAATTCCTTTAATTTTAACCCTCCACTGTTGTCTTGCGCTTCTTGCCCGAAATGCGTCGCACCACCGATTCACTGATCCACAAGAACATGGCCACGGCTGTGAGCGTGTTCAGTACGTGTATGGTGATTGTGTAGCTTGTGGCATCGGTAATTACGCCTATAAGGAGAAGAGCAAAATATTAAGGTATGAGCAAGGAATATTGAGAGACGCGTTGATTAATTATGTATTTATATATATACATATATATATATATATATTAGAGGTACAAATTGATTTGGTGGGTGTTTTTGTGTTTAAAAATGTGTTTTTTCCTTAAAAAAAAGAAAGGAATACATCATTCAAAGTATTGTCCGGAAGCGATTACTTTACCCTACATCTCGGGTCATTTTCAAATACCATCTCTAAAATATGGTATTAGTGGTTTCTGTCCTCCATCCAGTCATTGAGACATTTTTTGATTTCTTCAAAAGACCTCAAAGGGTGACTGCTAAAAAGTTTTGCATCCGTCGAGAATGCTAGTAGCCTGAAGGAAACGGGCCTGGAAAATACGGCGAGTGATGAAAGACCTCCAATTTCATAGTTCCCATGTGGTTTTTGACCGTCACAGTCACGTGGTGTCGAATGTTGTCATGTTGCGAAACCACCTTGTCATGCCTTATGGACGTTTCTGGTCGTTTTTCACGCATTGCACTACTCTGATGTATTACTTGGGGTCGATAATGGTCTCGCCTGACTTAAGAAGCTCATAGTACACCGCCCCCCCTCTGGTCCCACAACGACGCTGAACTCACTACTTTTGAATTGTCGAAATCGCTCCCTGCATGACTGGTCGGTATTGGCCATAGTACTAGTGTTACGTGTCGCATCATGTCATACTACACGGCGCTGAAAACGTGTTTATTCGCGCAAAAAGTTTGTCTTTGACAGTTTTTCGATTCATTGACTCAGTACGTTGTGAGCGCTCGTCAATGATGGACACCAGCAAAGAGAAAATTCGCTATATTTTACAATTTTTCTTCGATCAAGGCGAAAAGGCAGCCAAGCAGCTGAAAAAATAATTTAGTTTATAGGCCCTATACTGTAAACGAACGTGTAGCACAAAAGTGGTTGGCTAGGATCCGTTCCGGTAATTTCGATGTCAAAGATGCACCACGCGTCGGGGGGCCTGTCATCGAAAATTGCGATAAAATCATGGAAATAGTGGAAGCAGACCGTCACGTGAGCACTTATTTAATTGCTGAAGAACTAAAGATCAGCCAGAAAACCGTTTGGAACCATTTGCATAACCTTGGATTCAAAAAGAAGCTCGATGTTTGGGTGCCACACGAACTAACGCAAAAAATCATGATGGACCGAATTTCCATCTGCGAATCGCTGCTGAATTGCAACAAAATCGACCCATTTCTGAAGCGTTTGATGACTGGCGATGAAAAGTGGATCACTTACGACCAATCAACAACGTCAAGCGAAATCGGTCGTGGTCGATCCACGGTGGCCAAGCCAGGATTGACGGTCTGGAAGGTTTTGCTGGGGCCGAATTGTGTTCCATCAAGACAACGCCAGGCCACACACGTCTTTGGTGACGCGCCAGAAGCTCCAGGAGCTCGAATGGGGGTCCTAATGCACCCATCTTATAGTCCGGACCTGGCACCAAATGATTACCATCTTTTCCTGTCCATGGCGAATGCGGTTAATGGTGAGAAGTTGGCCTCAAGAGAGGCCTATGAAAATTGGCTCTCGGAGTTTTTTGCCAATAGAGACGCATCTTCTACGAGAGGGGGGTATAATGAAGTTGGCAGCAAGTTTACGAACAAAACGGAGCATATTTGCTTAAATCGGACAAATGTACACAAAGTTATCATATTTTGAAAAATCAATGAAAACAACCGAACGAACTTTTTACTTGGCCTAATATTTCCTAAAAATCCAATCCAATTGTTCTGCTTCCTAAAGCAGGGTGGTCACATATACATCGTGAACTCTCATCGTTTTTGAAGCCACTAAAAATCTGAAGTACTAAAAATTTCATCTCCCATGACGGCTAGGTTTTCTCAGATTGTTGTTTGATTGAAGACCCCTTCACCTTGTTATGGATCTTGCTGTTTTACCAACAAAGCACTAGGCAGTTGGGGCAGCCAATACCAGCTCGGCGGCGAAAATCTTCTTCTTTTCGACACTCGCCGACATCAAGTGGAGCCAGGACCTTCTCCATCTGATCGTGCAACGGATCGAACTCTATCTAATCTTTACCGGTGAATATTATTTCGGCAATTTTTAAAGCTGAGATGTTTTATCTTAGCTCGCAGAACCATGTCCATGTCAAGTAGAACTAACAGCGCGGTTGTTGTGGTCGATGGTATCATTGCACTTTGTCAGTTCTTCGCAAAAGCTCGGACGGTAGGCCATCAGCTGCGGCCTCTTTTTTGTCCTTCAGGCGAGTGCTGTTTTTCGGACTTGACGATTGTTGGATTTCTTGACTCTTTAAAACTTACAGAGTTTCGGACCAAGCCTTTTCATTGCGAAATTCTTTTATTTTCAGAAAGTCATATACTCCTACTTCTCTCAGTCGAAGACAAATCAACACACTTCCATGTGACAGAATTAAAAAATAATTCATATAATAAAGAAAATATTCTCCACACTCACCAAGTATAGGACCGCATGCCAAAGAGAATATCGTATTGAAAACCAGTTGTAAGCCAGAAGCGGCCGGCAAACGCTTCAATGGAACGTACGATGGTATGATGAGCGGCGAGAAGATGGTGCGGAAGCCTTTGCCAAAGCCGATAATCACAAAGAAAACCAATACCATGTAATATGAGCTTGTCATCGTCACAAGCAAACGGCCAATGGCAATCGCAAGAATACCGAAAGCGAACAAGACGCGATTATCCAATTTGACCTTTTCCAATGCGAATGGCGCCAAGAAGCGCACGCAGATATCCATGCCACCCAGCACAGACATAGCCACTGATATTTGTTCGTTAGTAAAGCCATATTCATTCAAAATGAACGGTGTCAATACGGAGAAATTCATTTCGGCAAACATCATAATGGTCATGCCCATAACCAAATTGACGAAGGTGAAATCTTTCAGCAAATCCAAATCGAAAAATTTCACCACTTTCTGGTAGAAATTCATTTTACTCTTGGCCAACTCGTCTGCGGCCTCCTCCGCCTTCAAACGCGCCTGTTCACGTTTCAATTCCTCATCGGTGATCTTTTGCATTAACGCCTTCTCCTCGGCGCAGGTGCAATGGAAATCTTCGGTTTTCGAGTAAACGCTCGCCTTGCTCGCGTAACGTTCGTTTTCTTCGTGTTTACGATTAAAATAATTCGGTTTATTCAAACCCGTTTCATCATCATGATCCAAGTCGGTGGTGTGGGCGCGAATCGAAGCTTGGCGCATAACTTTACGGCGTAAGCGTGTTGAATTCATTTCCGCTGCAAGCGATAATTTCGAACCGAACCAACCGTCATTGGCGCGTGCCATCATTGGTGTGCCAGGCTCGGTAATCTCGTAACCGGGCGTTTCTAAATCATCCTCATTGAAGAGATACTGTGAATCGAAAATGCTACGCTTCGGTTGGCTTCGATATTGACAATATTTGCATTTATATTCATCCTCGTCGTTGGCGGGCGCTAGCGGTTTGTTAGCTTCATTTTTACTCTCCTCCATCGATGTCGTCGTTGCTGTGGCTTTTTGTTTCTTTGTATGCCACAAAACAGGTTGCAATGTCAAGGCACAGACAAAGGCATTCAACGTGGCGGCAGCATATATCAATATCGTACCCTGTGCGCCATAATAGACTAGGAGCAGGGTGGAAATATGTGGAAATATAATGGGACCCAGGCCGGTGATGGTCCAAGTAAAGCCCGAAGCACGACGTCGACGAGTTTTAAAGTACGTATTCACTGCCAGCGATGTCGCGGCCATGCTGAGGCCCAAGCCGCAACCTAAAAATGGATTAGAGATGGGAATTAATTCAGGAAAAATTATATTAAAAATCAAACGTTGTATTTACCATAAAGTACGGAAAGGCAAAAGACATATTGCCAAAATGTGGTAGCCCAAGCTGTTAGCAAAATACCGAAGAAGGCGAGAATGTTACCGCAAATGGCCACCTGACGAAAGGTGAAGCGACGAAACATGGCGCCATTCACAATGCCTAAAAGAGAGAGAAGGAAAAATGCAATTGAATTATGTCCATATATGGCGTCAAACTCAATGCTGTAAAATCAAACTAATTTATTTAAATTCTTTTATTAACATCAAATTGGGTGGCAACACTGAAATTATTTTTGGAATAATATTTAGATAAAAAATTGTTTATACTGCACTGTAATATTTCAATTGGATTTACGGCAAAGTTAATAATTTTTAATTTTAAAGTCGAGCGTTGCCACTTTTTTGAAAAATTTTAACACAATTTTTTTTTTTAACAAAATTTTAGAAATGTACATCAAAAAAAGGTAACTTTGAATGCTTACAGGGAAAAATATTTCTGACCAGAGTTGCCACCTGTTTCAGATTTTCAATAAACAATTAAATATAAAGAGTCCAACAAAGAATTTAATATAGGTACGACTATGGATCGGGGTATGCCAGTTAATAAAATAAAAAACGCGGTTTTAGCTGAGGATACCCACTTCAAAAAAATCCTAAGCCAATGTGTATTCGGAGGTATCGGGGCTTATGGTCAAATGGTCCCCAAGCTGTTGCGAATGATCCGCTCCGTTGACCAAGCGAGAACTTCTATACGTACGTATACTGGCTCTGCAGACCAAACTTCTCGCGCTACTCGTTCGGCCAAGATATTAACTTTTCTAATAGGACTAAAACAACAAGAATATAGATGATGACTTGGCGTACTCTAGTAGCTAAAACGAAGTTCGATGAAGGCACCCTTCCAAACTCTAAATAGTGGACTAAACCATTGGTTGGTTGGTTGAAAGAGAGCCGTTGAGGTCCTGACCGTCATGACGGCGCCGGCGATTTATGTGATGAAGTAGAGAATATTGTTGGCGCTTATGCTTAGTACAGCAAAATAAACGCTTCTCGGAACCTCCCAGTGGAACCACCTGGCAGAGCGCAAGCCAGAAACAAAAACTCAGTTCAAGAAACCCAAACCTAAACCGAACTGGCAATTCCATCTGCTACCATATGGGAGAGATAGGTAAAGATTGAGATCAGGTTGTCGAAGCTAGTTTTAAGTAAAGTTTGTGAGAACCCAAAGGGTACCCTTTTCTTTAGTCGATATGGGACGCGTCTCTAATATCTTACAGGATGCTCTTACAGGTACGAAATAGTAACTAATGAACTTCAAGGATAACCAAAGAAGAACTCGTGATCGCATTGAACTAACCCTTCCTAGCAGAGCCAGGTGAAAAAACTCGTGAAATGCATCAAACTTAAAAACAATAACACCCTTGCCATCCATGACTGGAAACTCTTAAGCCGAACGAGCCAAGACGGCCGTTAATACGAATAAATAATAATAATAAAATATATTTCCAATCAATGTTTGTGGTAAAACAAAATTAGCTTCTTTCAACTCACCAACTATAGATGAAAGACTCATTACAATATTAACAATTGTTGTTGTCTCTTTTGCTGTGAAACCCAAATCCACCATACGCTGCCTGTAAATCAATCCATATTGTTGTAAGGGCGGAAAGAGTGAGAGCTGTAGAAATTCGAATTAAAAATAATTTTCAAAAAATATGTTATTTATTTACTTACATTACTAACTCCAGCTGCTATGCACACCACCCAACCCCAACCGCCGTCGGGCGCCACAAAATTCGTTCCCAAATCACTTTTGTCACGCCGTTTCGGTTTCTTCGGCGCTGTTGTTGTATTGTAAACCGCTATGTTGTTCTTTTCCGTGAGTGTTACTTTTTCAATTGCCATATTTGTGTGTGGCTATGTGTGAGTGTGTGTGTGTGAGCTTTTGTCTATTTGTTTATACTTATGCTAAAAAGAATTCTTTCTCCTATAGAGCACGTCAACGATCGGAAGTCTGTAATTAATAAGTCAAAATAATTAAAAGTTGATAATAACAACATAATTATACTATACATATGTATATGTACACGTATGTTTACTTTGTATTTACAAGTAAGCATGTTCAAATTCTTTTGCACTTAAAGTAATTATGGCGAGTGTGCTTTTTTATTTCGTTACGCTTGTTTTGCATATTAATCGAACTGGCAGCGCGTACTAACTAGTTATGCTTCACGCGTATTTGAATAATTTCCATACAAAATTCTAAATATACATACATACATTTATACATATACATGCTTAATGTGTTTAACCTAAGTGCGAATATTTTGTAGAAATTTAAATTGAAATTATAAAAAAGTTTTTAGTTCTCAATCAAACACTTTCTATACGCGTTGATTCAACTAATGAATTAATTTGATTAAATTTTATATATTTGTACTAAATTAATTAAAATTGTTTAATTAAATTTTGTTTCAAAAAAATTTAAATTATTCCTTTTTGCTTTTTTTTTAATATTATTATCTGTTATTATATTTTTTCTTATTCAAATAACACTATTATGTTATTTTAATTATTATTTTTTCATTTTGGTTTGTTACCTTATATACTTATATATATAATCGATCTTTTGTAATCGCTAAAGCAATTTTTAGCCGAATTTTCCTTCATTTTATTTTATTAATTTTATTTAAGTTTATTTAACTTTATTTTATTTTATTTCATTTAATTATATTGTTTTATTTTATTTTTATTTATATAATTTAATTTTAATTTAACATGTTTAATTTTATTTAAATTATTTTAATTTTATTTAATTTATTTTTTTTTTTATATTAATTTTATTAATTTTACTTTTTCATTTTATTTTATTTTTATTTTTTTTTATATTAATTTTATTTATTTTACTTTTTCATTTTATTTTATTTTTATTTAAATAATTTAATTTTGTTTTATATTATTTCATTTAAGTTTTTTAAATTTACTTTATTTAATTTTATTTTACTTTATTTTATTTTATTTTATTTTATTTTATTTTATTTTATTTTATTTTATTTTATTTTATTTTATTTTATTTTATTTTATTTTATTTTATTTTATTTTATTTTATTTTATTTTATTTTATTTTATTTTATTTTATTTTATTTTATTTTATTTTATTTTATTTTATTTTATTTTATTTTATTTTATTTTATTTTATTTTATTTTATTTCATTTTATTTTATTTTATTTTATTTTATATTACTTAATTTGTTTAATCTAATTTAATTTAACTTTATTTTATTTTAATTTTTCTTTGTTGTACTTTATTTTATTTAATTAACTTTGGTTTTATTTAATTAATTTTTTTTATTTTAATTTTATTTATTTATTTTAATTTAATTTAATTATATTTTTTTACTTTATTATTTTTTTATTTTGTTTTATTTTATTTTATTTTTATTTTTTTATTTAATTTAATTTAATTTTAATTTTCTCTTTTTTTAATTTTATTTCGTTTTTATTTATTTAATTTAACTTTGTCTTAACTTGTTTAATTTAATTTTATTGAAATTACTTTAAATTTATTTCATTTATTTTTTTTTTTAATTTAATTTTATTTATTTAAATTAATTTTATTTTTTTATTTTTATAAATTTTATTTTGTTTTTTTTTCATTTTATTTTGTTTTTTTTTTTTATTTCATTTTTTTTTAATTTTATTTTATATTAGTTTATTTAATGTTATTTAATTTTTGTTTTATTTTATTTTATTTTATTTTACTTTATTTTATTTTTTTTTATTTAATTGTATTTAGAGTTTTTTATATTTATTATTTTTATTTCATTTTTATTTCTTTTAGTTAATTTACTTTAATTTTATTTAATTAGATTTTTTTATTTTAATTTTATTTATTTAATTTAATTTAATTCGATTTTGTTATTTTATTTTTATTTTTTTATTTTATTCTATTATATTTTATTATATTTTTTATTTAATTTTATTTATTTATTTTGATTCATTTTATTTATTTTATTTAAAGTTTATATATTTAATTTAATTTTATTTCATTTCATTGTATTTCTACTTTATTTAATTTAATTAATTTTATTAAATTTAATTTAATTAATTGTATTTTTATTTATTTAATTCAATATAATTTTAGTTTATTTTATAAAAAATTTTATTTTGATAATGTTATTCCGTATATTCAGAAAATCCCGTGCATCCTCATGTAAATGATTATTTTCACACGCTTATATACATACATACATACATTAATTTGTTAATGCCATTGTGAGATAGTTGCATACTTATAAGAAAGCATTTCTCACAGAGCACAGTGTATTGATCAAATCGAATTAATTTTCTCACTTTTGCCCAATCATTGTTGACATCAGCTGATTTAAAATAAACCAAGAATTTGACGAATATTTTAGCATGTTTCTATAAACAGAAGCACATACATACATATAAAATGATTTTAGATTTTTCCATTCTACTTTCTTTCTTTTTGAAAATTTTTTTAAGCCAAAGTTTATTGACTTCTAAAAACCAGAAAAAAAAATAAAATTTCTTTGGTAATTTTTTTATGTGCTCATAGAGGAATTCAAAAACAAAAATTACTAAATTTCATTAAAATAATTCTTGCACTTGTCATATAGGTATGTATGTGCATATGTACATGCGTACGTATAAACTATTTATATACCATAAATACATATGTATATATGTATGTATGTGCTTATGCCTTTCAAGCCTTTGATCACTTTTATAATAATAAATAAAGCAAATATATCAAAAAGCAAAAAAAAACTCCCGCTGACTGCCAATCCAACAGGCCAAGCGTGTCATCAAGTGTAGTAAGTAGCGAAAAGTGTAAAAAGGAGTTTTGCATGCTTGGATATTTCTACATATGTATGTATGTATGCTTCTACATATTGAAGATGTCTGTGGAATGTGCTTGGGCAACTATTTATAAACTTCAAATAAAGAACAGTCGCTGGCTGAACGACGCAAAACGCTTTCGTGTCACGTCGCGTGCAACAAATTGACAATGAATCAGCGAAATAAATAAATAGATAAGTATTTACTTATGTATTGTATATTTTCTACAAACCGCGCACTCTTAATAAACCTAAATGTATAGAGTTATACATACACGTGTATGTTAATACAGTGCGTATATGAAGTATTCGTTTTGGTCACAGAAAAATTAAAGAATAAGAACTTTACTTGAAGTCTGCAACCGAGTCTGGTGAGTATGGTATAATTGTTCATTACTCCTTTTCTCCGTACGGAGTCTCGAGAACTCAAAGATGTGGGAAAAAGACGATTAACTTTCAGATTGTGCTATATTCCTTATTAATTTTTTTTTAAATATTGAATTTTTTTAATTTCGTATTTTTGGGTGCCATTCGGAAGGAACCGTCTAAGGTTCCGAAACTCGAAAATTAATGCTGAGCCGGGAATTTAATTGCTATACTGTACTACTTATGTATGTGGCGTTATTTTTGTTGTTGTTGCTATTTTTAATTTTTATTTTATTTATTTTTCTTGTTGTTTTAACTAATTTTTGTTTTACTTAATTTTTATCACTATTTTCTCAAAGCCACAAATGGAGAACATTTTAATTTGACGGTAAAAAGCGAATTGCTAGAGAAAAAGCGCGATGTTGTTTTTGTTTTGAATACAAGTTATAAGTACATACACGTACATACTAGTATACATATCTGTGTAATACGTGACAAAGATTTGTTTCACGCATAAATGATCGGTTGAGTGTATATTTAAAAAAAAATTTAAATTTAAAAAAAATAAAAAAATATTAACAAAGAATTTAAAGACGAGATGAGCCAAAGTGCTTTGAAGTTTTTTCTATTTTTTTTATACTTTTCTAAGTAAGTTCATTTCTCTTTCCAGTCTGCGAACGTAACATTCATGCTAACAACAACAACAATGCGGAAGCATCATGTAGACAAAATAAAATAGATATAAAAAAATGTTCAAAGTCAAACAACCATAACAAAATATTTACAATATATAAAAAAAAGGTAAATAAATAATTAAATCCACCACAGCTGGTGTGAGCGCACGCCTCCACTGCACAGCATACGAGTAGAATAGACAGACAGACGGTGCAGCGGAAAGCGCAACATGTTTGTATGTATGTATGTATATATGTATGTATGTATGTGTGTATATATGTATCTACTCAATACTATTCAAAGCACTTCAAGCAAATCGCCCTGTGATCATTTTGATTGTCATCATTATGATCCATCGATTGTTTAATATTCAAGGAGTGGTCCAATGCAATACAGAACATTTGCTATACATACATACATACATATGTACTTATGTAGGTATATAATATAGCGGTTATTCATTTCGCGTTTTCCAAAGTACAGCGTTGTGTTTTGACATAAAGTTCAGCTCACACAACAACTGAAGTCAGAACGCCGGGCATAAGTCGATTGGTTGCTTGAAAAACAAGCAGTGGACGGCGATTTTTCGAACAGAATTTTCTTCAGCGACGAGGCAGCTTTCTCACTCGGGAGATACGTAAAATTGTCCCACTTGGAGCTCGAAGTATACTCAAATAATTGAAGAGAAGCCACACACCAAAAAAAAAAAAAACTTGTCTGCTGCACTCTGAGGTCGGTCCGGATTGGAGCCTACTTCTTTGAAAACGACAATGGCGAGACTTTCACTGTCAATTCAGAGCGTTATGGCCCTGTGATGACCGATCTTTTTCTGGCCTGCAATTGAATACAATTGGATAACCCTGTATAAATGCAAATTTTAGTGGGGATTAACTACTTTGTGTTTGTGTCTGTAGCATGTTGTTGAAAATTCTAACAGAGAAGAGAGGTAAAAGGTGTGGAGATGTGCATAAAAATTATGCATTGGCACTCGTGCGATCGTCACATTCAGTAAAAGCATTTACAATCGATGTTATCGATTAAAGGCGAAGGAAGTGCGTACATACATACATATGTATGTATGTATACAAGAGAAAAAAAAAAAAAGAAATAGTTATGAATAGAATACAACAATGAGAAATTGTGTTGTACTTACGTGGGTACCAACGCTGTGTTGTTTTGTTTTATTTTTTGTTGGAAAATACTGAAAAATTGTCGCTTGAGAATGTTTGACAAGGAAAATTGAATGAAATGCAACTTTGTGTATTTGTTGGCACTTGCAGCAACACCTTAAAAAAAAACCTTTTGCGATAATAAAAATAGATTGATCGTTAATAGCCATAAACGATGGGCAAACACGTACATACTCGTACATACATATATATGTACATATGCATGAAGAAGACGCTCCCACAAAAGCCGTTTGTAGCCTACTGGTGTAATAATAATGGATCGTGCATGCTAATCACTAATTGCCGTAATAAAATCACAAAGAGGCTATAAATAATACTAAATAATAGTAAATAATTGTCAAAGGAAATTTACATAGCCATTAAGGTATGTTACCTTTTAAATACGTAACGGTAAGCTTGTAAACACTTTTGATATTTTCCTAAAACTGTACTTTATTGGAGCTCAATTTTCCAATTTCGTGAAAGCAAAAAACAAATTCAAAAATAAAATAAAAGTTAAAATTTTAAAAATTAAAAGTAAAGTATTTTAAATTTCCCTTAAGATTGCATAAGACATCAGTTCTTCTTAGTCACCCCAAATCTTACAACTAGTTGAGTCTAAAAATATGAGAATAACAATTTTTTATTCGGTGTATATACGATACGAAGCGACTGCGATAGACGAGAGGTTTGCATTGCAAAATTAAATTAATTTTTCTCATTAGGGTCGCACCTCGGCTGGGAATGTCAACCCCTAAGAGTGTATTTCTCTTCTTAAAAAAAAATGTATCAGCCGTTTGGCAGCGGCTTAGTACAGGGTTTTATATTAAAAAAAATGGTATTTTTTAAAATAAATGATCGGATGTTTACTAGGTGTGTTAGTTGCAATTCGCCGGTTTTTTCGATAAAGAAAACACTTAATTTTCAGAGGAATCTCAAAATTTTTTTATTCAAAGTATTGACCATTGGTTTCTACACATTTCGCCCATCTCTCAGGCAAATTATGGATACCATTCCAAAAAAACTTTTTCTCTTTCGAGGCAAACCATTCGACGAGCCATTTTTCGACTTCTTCAAAATTAGCGAAGCACTGCTCTGCAAGGGAGTGTCCCATCGATGCGAAAAGCGAATGCGAATGCGAGGTCTGGAGAGTACGGCGAGTGCGATAATATTTCCCAATTAAGTGTTTTTAATGTGTCTTTCACCAGTTTAGCGGTATGAGACGGCGCGTTGTCATTCAAAATTTTTTGGAAAACAAGAAGAAAGAGGATTTGCGGCGCTACTTACACCATGACAATGGGCCATCCCACACTGAAATAACGCGTAATTTTAGTGTGATCTCTGGGATCGAAGAGATACGTCCAGCAGCATATTCCCCGGATATAACACCTTGTGATTTCTGATTATTTCTAAAAATTAGAAAAAAATTAAAAGGAAAGGTCTTTAAAGGCAACGAGGAGATAACTAATGCGGTTTATGCTTAACTTGATAAGCTTAAAAAGCAAGATTTTGAAGACTGTTTTCAGAAGTGGATCTATAGGCTTAAGAAACGCATTGAAATCAATGGTGATTATGTAGAAAAGATTAAAAAGGACAAAAAATACGAATAAATACAAACACAATTATTTTTTCTGGTCAGCTTACCGAACTTTTGTTAAGCCCCTCCTACATACATACATACATATTTACAAGTGTTGAAATTTAAATTTTCTATAATTTTATTTTTAACAACAAATGTTGTTATTCAAGCAATTTTCATACAAAAAAAAAATCCCCACTAATGGCATCAACATGGGCAAGATCATATGATTTTATTGCTAAAAGTTTCTACTTGGCTGTAAACACTTGAACAAAGGTCCAATTAAACGACCCCAACAACGTTAATATATCAATACTAAAATTACAGTACACGCTAAACTGATATTAATTTTAAATATTATTACCTGGAATATTTAATGATGCAACATCAGTTCCAAGTACCTATTAATTGCACACACACACACACACACACACACACACAACTATGCATATAAGCTCTTTACACAAACATATAACTTGATTTAAATAAATATGTTTGTTTTTGTTTTTTTTGTCTCGCTGTAAATACAACCCTGCCTGTAAAAGTGCGAAAGTTAAGAAGCCGTTAACACTGTCGCACCAAGCAGAGGCGTATGAATTGTTATTTTATTTTCTTTACGCTTGCGCGTGTAAAAAATTACCAACTTAAATATTTATTTAACCATTGGGGAAGTGTATTAAGCGCTGCGCGCACAAAGAGCTCAATTTGCATGCATCCAGCGCACCGGCAAACGGCAAACGGCAACCGCCAGCCAAGAGTCGACACCCGACAGCCGCCTGCCGATCTTAACACAAAAATGTAGTCGACGTAGGCAGCAGAAATATGTAAACCCGTTTGACATTCTGTAACACAACACAACATAACACCAACAACAATATCGCCAGAAGTGCAATGTAAGAAAAACTCGACCACAATGTGGCAGCTACCAGCCCAGTTTTGCGTTGCTGCACTTTTGCCGCTTGACTTGGCTGCGCGCTCATTTATGGTAGATACATGGTGCGAACTGTGGAGATTCATAGGCAGGATTTTATCCATGCGTACGATTTGTATGCACTTTGCGTGAGCGTCAGCCAAGCCCCAGCTATTCGTGCGGGCAGTGTGCAGCAGGTGGTGAAGTGTGACGAAGGCGCGCGGCGGCGTTCGACAGCGCTACCACACGTAAGTTTGTAGCTCGGCAGGTTCAGCCGCCTTGGTTGGTGTGTAGTCATGTGCCGAAATGACCCGGTGCGCAATAAAATCAAATCAAATGTAAATAAAATACAACAACACGCCAGCAGCCCGTCGTCGTTGCAGCAGCAGCAGCAGCGGCGGCGGCGAGAACAGCGACGGCAGTTAATGACTACAAAGCTATGCAGAGATATAGAAGCCCGCAGTTAAGTCGTATACCAATGCCATTGTACGAGTATGCGTGTGCACATTAAAACTTTGCACTTCACCGATGCAAAGCGTGCCAAATGGGCGTGAAGGGGCTTTGACAGTGTGCTGCAGCTGATTCGAAAGTGAGTGAAGTTAAAAATGTAAGCACTTAGGAATGCTGTACCGTTACGACATCAATACCAACCATCGGAAAACTTAACCTCCTCGATGAGACCTCCCTGAATGTGCTTATACTGTTTGATTTCGGCGGCGCCCGAAATATGGTTATCTGTAATGCCAGATTTCGAGACAAAAAATCCATTAAGCTGCTTATTTGTCACCGGATAGAAAGACTCGATGAAACCAGATCGACCATTTTGTGGTACATGGAAGACAAGTGTGATCTTGTACTCTTCAGAGTCGTAGCATCGATTCGGACTAAAAACTTGCTGCGACCAATATATGTATCTGTCTATAAGCACAAGGAACGCTCGACATCAAAGAGCCGAGCAGTAATCGAAATCTTCATCTTCGCTACGTTCCACCGCCAATGAAATTAATGAATTTCGACAAGAAGTACGATGACCGCAAAGCGTACGACATGCGACAGATACCGGGGATTTTCTTCGGGAAGCGAGGAGCATTTGCAAAGATACAAAAGAGAGGCTGAAGTGCGTGAGTATAAAGAACTTGAAGAGAAATGGGATCCAGTGACTGACGTTCAGACTACATACTCGTATATTGAGTTTATTGAGTTTACAGTGGCGATGGTGAACATGCAACCCTAATCTACTTATGTATATGCCTCAAACGCATATAAAGACTTGCCTTCACCTTCACCCAAAATGGAATATTAAAAACCACTGTCAACGAATTGATCGGTTATTAATAAAGTGGGCATAGAACAGACAGATCCACCACTGACCATGCCCCAAAATCAGGAAAATGCCTTAACCCGATTTTAAAGGTACCGCTGTGTCTGAGTTTGGCATCTTCGTCATTTAATTTAATTTATTTATTATTCAATTTAAGTTGATCGTTTCTTATTTTAATTTATATTAATTTTATTTAATTTAATTTTATTATAACTTATTATTCTTTTATTTTGTTTTATTTAATTTACAATAATTTAATTTATTTTTTATTTCATATTACCTTATCTTGTTTTACTTTATATATTTAATTTTATTTTATTTTATCTTTTTTTTATTTATTTTTATTTTATTTAATTTAATATATTTTACCTTTTTTATTTTATGTTATTTTATTTTATTTTTTTTATTTTATTTTATTTAATTTTATTTGTCTTATTTTATTTTATTTATCTTACATTATTTTATTTTATTTAATTTGATTTAACTTAATTTTTTTAGCTTTTTACTATTTTTTTTTTAATTTTTTTCATTTTATTTTGTTTATTATTTTTTAATTCACATTATGTTATTTTAGTTTACATTTTTTTACTTTATTTTATTCCATTTTATTTTAATTTCCTTTATTATATTTTATTTCGTTTTCTTTTATTATATTTTATTTTGCTTTAATTTACTTTATTTTATTTTACTTTAATTTATGTTATTTTTTTTTTTTAATTATTTTATTTAAGTTCATTTTATATTCCTTTCCCTTATTTTATTTTATTTGATGGTTTTGTCCCTTATTATATTTACCTTTATTTTATATTATTTGATATTAAGTTACTTTATTTTATTTTAATTTATTTTTATTTTGTGTTGTTTTATTTTATTTTATTTTATTTTATTTTATTTTATTTTATTTTATTTTATTTTATTTTATTTTATTTTATTTTATTTTATTTTATTTTATTTTATTTTATTTTATTTTATTTTATTTTATTTTATTTTATTTTATTTTATTTTATTTTATTTTATTTTATTTTATTTTATTTTATTTTATTTTATTTTATTTTATTTTATTTTATTTTATTTTACTTTATTTTAATTTATTTAGTTTTCTTTTATTACTTTTATTTGAACTCATTTATTTTTTAATTTTTTCCATTTTATTTTAAATTATTTTATTATTTTAATTTATTCTATTGTATGTAGTTTCATTTTATTTGATTATATTTTATTTTATTTTCTTTAAGCTTATTTTGTGTGATTTTCTTATTACAATATTTCGTCTTATTTAATATTATTTCTTTTTTTATTTATTTTATTTTATTTTATTTTATTTTATATTATTATATTTTATTTATTTTTTTCACCTTATATTATTTTATTGTAATAAACAAATATATTTTTCTTTTTAATTTTTGTTTGATCATACTTTAATAAATAAGTAAAATTTTAATTGCTTTTGCCCCAAGACATCCCACTGTAAACCAAACGATAATTCCGAGCAACTAATGAAGTGCACTTTAAGGCTTTTGTAATGTTGTTAAGAATTTGAGACTTGCATGACTACAAGTATGCGAAAATGTAAAAAAAAAATATTTTGCAGTAAACTATGTGCGCTACATACGCGTACTAAATGTATGTATGTATGCATATAAAGAACACTTATCTCCACAAAATTTTATGGATATTTGATGACCGCGCGAACGTGCCTCCAATGACGTTCGAAACAACGCCACAAAGCCGCCAATTCCGCCGCAAATCATAGCTGCTAATGTGAGTCAGCATGCACATGAGCACATAGATACGTTTGTATGTATGTACAATTAGACACATCATTGTTGCACGTAAATATTTGATAGCTATGCATTAAGCACATGCGTGCGCTTATAATTAACCACTTTGATGGATCATTTCAACAAATTCTGCTCTTTACTTTTGTATATATTTACATAATGCAGCGAGCGGAAAACCAGCGCACCGCAACCAACGGCAAATCAACGATTAGGTTTGACATTGCAATGGCATTCCGTCGTGAACACGTACAACAAATCCAAAAACAAATGCTCGGCTCGAATGACTTAATGCCGATGGTGTGTTGATGCTTGATCGTCGCCGCTGGACTAGCGCTGTTTCAATGTTCGTGTGTAGCGTGACGTCGCGCTAATTGCAGCTACCTGTGTGACTACATTAACGGCGTTTTTTTTTTTTTTTTTTTTTTTGCAAACACAATTGGTCAACCGCTCGCTCGTTGGTGGTATGCCGGTGTGGTGGTTTTGTACGTCAGAAACTGGTTTTCAATAAAAAAAAGTACTAGTCATGGTGACGGACAGATAACATTTTTTTAGCAGGAATACTTGTGTTATCTCTGACTAGCGCAAAATGTAACAGCACACAACTCAATTAATACAACAATTAATGTAAAAGCTTTTTATAAATTATTTATCTAATGTATGTGTCCACACAAATATTTAATAGCGATAATATGACGTTTTCAATCGATAAAATCGTCAAATTAAAATTGATGTCATCAATATTATTTGCTGCAATTCGACGAAAAATTATCAGAAAAAAAGAAGCAAACAAAAATAATTATTATTCATGACTCATTGGAGCGATTAAGATTTCCCCAATATTTTTGCGCTGTTTCATTGCTGCTCAGCGGGTAATACCAACTTGCACTCTGTGTATAGTTAATTATTGGCACGGCCCGTTTTTATGTTCCAGAAAGTGTTTTTTTAGGAAAGTAAAAAAAATCACCTTTCAAAGTATTGTCTGTCGGATGCGGCTACTTTTTCCCATCTCTCTGGTAATTTTCGAATACCAACTCTAAAAGATTAGTACTCTCTATGCTCGATTCAATCATTGAACCATTCTTGGATTTCTAAATGGCCTTGCATTCTTCGAAAAAGCCAATAGTCGGAAGAAATCTGAAGAATACAGCTCTCATTTCAGCGTTCCCAATTAGTTTTTGACCATTGCAATCTCTTGGCCCAATAGGAATAATTTTGGAAAACTGATGTGGAAACTCAATGTAGAAGAGAGTGTGAAAAAGGACAGTGGTGTCGTCTGCTCTACGTTAGGGTCTACATGTAGCCTGGTCGTCTTAGGCATTGGTGTTACACAGCGGTAGTCAAGCCAATCTTGCTTTACGGTGCTCTGATGTGGTGGACTGCTGTCAGCAGAATCTTTTACAAGAACGTCAAGTTCATAAGCAAAAGCATCTAAGGACAGCAAGCAGATTTTTAGCAAACGCAGTCTCGAAAAGAATAGCCTAAGGACAGAACATAACCTGCTGGCATCACCTGCGAGCTTCAGTAACGATGTCATATGCCGAGAGCTGGAATACCTCCTCTGCTACTGTTTAGCCTTAGCTGGTGTTCGTCTTAGATATCTAAAAGCTAAGCAGTTCAAAGGTCTAGATGAAGTATCAAAATTAAATATCAAGGCTCTCTTAAATTTTACAAAAAGCGTTGACCTTATATGAGATGACAACTTCAGGTCAAACTAAGCTGTAACTGACATTACAAACGATCAACAGGTCTATGTATGGTGTCAGCCAACCAGTATAACTTAGCTTATGTACGCGGTATATCAGTCGGTAACTACTTCTTCATATTCTTTGGCGTAACCACCGCTTACGCGATTAACCTGGTTCTTTCCAACCTGAACCATCGGAGTGGAGAGGTGTTCCCTGCATATACTCAACGTCAGTCACCAGAAAATCTTTCTCATTCCTACAAGAAAAAGTTTCGGTCTTGAAACCGTCTGAAAGTCTTTGAATTTTTTCGTAAAATTCTTCAAGATTTTTATACTCACGCGTTTCATCTTTTCTATCTGCATATGCGTCTTGGTGCGCACTTAAACTACAGTTTGAGACTAGTAATGATTGCGCATTGATGTGTATCAGTGGTGCACTGAGGAGCACGTCAGGCAGCAATAAAAGCACTGGGCTCGCTTACATAAAATTCCAAAATTGTGCTGTACTGGCGCCGATCCTGTAGTTATGTTAGGCCATCAACAGACTGTATCTCACGTGGGTCCCTGATCACAAAGACATCGAAGGAAACTGAAAGCCTTTTGCAACTTGTAAGCAAGAATTAACTTGGGAACGAACCGCTTCAAGCTTGAATGAAACTACGACCTGGCGCAAACACAAGGCACACCTGGCAAAAATGGGATAAGAAGAGATCACAAGGTATGTATTCCTTGAAACAGGAGGCATATCCCAGGTAATAGAAGTCCTCACTGGTCTGATCAGCCAGCATGCGGAGAGTACCGAGGCTCTCCATAGAAAAAGCTGGAAAGATGATGAGGAGAAAGCGATCACTCACGATCTTATTCGACTGCTCTGCTTTGGATAGTGTTAGATTTTGGAAATTTGAGATCCTACCGCTGGATTGTCTGTCGAAGATTTTCGACGTCAAAGTCATGGGTCTAATGAGGTTCATTAAAGAAGCGAAGTAGTTGGAAAACGAAGCCTAATGGTTATGTGCTTGTGACATCAGAATGAGTCGTGGTCAGAATTAAGTGTATTCGATAGGAAAGATTGGTAACCACCACAACCTAACCTAGTTTTGAGACTAGGTTATATTTTCTCATAGATTAATTTTTAAATATTTGGAAGCTAATTTATGCATAATTAAGTCTGAAATAATAAATCAATATATAATCTATAAACAAAAGTCAACATTAGTAATCAGACCAAATCAGGGTTGCCAAAAATTTAAAAAAAAAAAGATAAATTTGACCAATATCAGAGCACAGTATATTCGAAGACATTTTGCAGATATTAAATAGACTTAGGTCCTCCTGTAGAGCATAAGTTTGAAGAAGAAAAAAAATTAACTCAAAAATAGATTGAAGTGCGTAGAGCCCCCCTCTTGTAATATCAAAAATTAAAAATGCTTCATTGGCTCAGTATCTCGCCTAGGAAAACTTATTTGAAAAAGTAAAATTAGAATTGACCAGTTGCACTGTAACATCATATGTATGTACATATGTGCAACGCCTCATAAATTACATTTGAATTAATTTATTGTCAGCCTAAGTTAATTGCAAGTGCAACTTGTGCTGCTCATAGCAATAATTGTCAAGTGATCCTTTGTTGCTTGGTTCGTTGGTTGGTTCAATTGGCGTTGAATTAAATAAAATGTGTGTAAACATTGCATAATTGTTAATCATTTTCAATTGATATGGAGTATAAATGTGTATTGTTGTTGTACACTTTTCTTTATTTACATTTTGCGCCGACAATTAAAAAGTCACAGCAATCGAGTGGCGACTACTTAGACATATTGCATGCGCATAACGTATGTATGTATACATATGTATGTTTGTATATACTCGTATATACATTACAATGTGCATATACATATGTAAATGGGGCACAACCTTGGCGTCGCAACTCCTTATCTGCATTTTATGTATTTTTATTTTATTTTTATTTCTTTTCTTTATTTTATTTAACCAGCTATGAGTTGGAAGTGCAAGGAATTTCACTTAAAAGAAAATAAAAATATTTCTTCTGTTCTTTTTTGCTCTTCTGTTTACATAAATGCTATTTGTGAGTTTCTTTTTTTATTAATTCTTTTTGAAGTATAACTGACTGAAGTTTTGAGCTTGAAGATTTTTTGCTAGGCATATCTTTCAATACTCAGACAAAGTTTGAATAACCCGTGCTCCCCACGAACCCACAGTCATACGCGTAAATCTAAAACAGCCCAAAAAGTGCTTCTCCGAGAACCGGATGACATGCAGATAGTACAGTACACTTTTGGATCGTCGGTAGACGGTTTGATCTCTAGGTTAAGTACTCCAGGCAAATAAGAAAGGGAGTACTTGACCTAAAAGACTGTATTCAACACTACCTACACCCTTTGTGGGTTAGGGGTTCAATAATTTACACCCGGTAAGGCATGCCTGTCGTAAGATGCTACTAAAATCCAAAGGTTGCCTCAACACTTCTTTATACCGGAACAAACGGATTTTTTATCCGGCCAAGGACTGTCACTCCCGTAACATTCCCCAAAAACTACTTTGGCGAATAATTTTGTGGTTACAACAACAACAACAACAACAACATTCAAAGAGAGTCCATCAACACCTCCCGAACTGTCTCAGTGAATGGCATTCTGGGCGTCAAACCATCACCTATTCCAGACGAAAAGCTCTAGCTGTCTCGGGAGTCCCGCGCAATACTTGAGGGACTTGGCAACAACATACCTAACGTATGTCCTGTATATAATGAGTCCCCGAACGTCACTAACCACCTCTTTGCATGCCCCCAAAACCAACTCATTTCACTCCTTCTTCCCTCTGGTCGGCACCCGTTGAAACAACCCGTTTCTTGGACCTCCCGTTAGATGACTTCGATGGCTTAGATCTAGCCTCCTACTAAGTAGGGTTGGCAAACAGCTTACAACAACAAAAACAACAACGGTTTGATATTTCCCTCTTCGATCTTAGCATTGGTCGCTAAGGGCTTTGTAGGCCGTAGCTGTTTTACAGACATTTGAGAATGGTTGGCCTAGTCGTATCCCACGCAGGAACCCGAGGCTGGATTATTGTTGTTATTCATGCCCAGCTAGTACATTGCCCTACATACTGAGATGAGACCTATCGGTGGTTGAAAAATTCGCTACGGTAGAGACCCATCTAGTCGTATTTCTGCTGGATGTGAACTGGTATCTGGAGGCTCTGTCAGACACCCTTGTCTTCAACGCTATATATATTCCAGCATCGTCGATATTACCAGATTCAAGTTCGATCTATCATTGAAATTTTAAGTTAAATTTTCTAGTTGCGCTCGCCCATCGATAGGGAATTTCAAGCCCTCCGAGTGTATTTCGGACATGAAATAAAGGCTCCTTATAAAAAAACCATCAGCCGTTCGGAGGCAGCTTAGAATAAACTGTAGGTAATTGCTCCACAAATAGGAGGAAAAGGTTAGCCAAAAATTCTTTTACATGTATGATTTTAGTTATACTGAGAGAAAGGATACCAAGGTGTCTATACAAATTTTTCATTTCTTTCTATTATGACTCGTAAAGTCACTTAGTCCATTGGACGCGAAAATAAACGTGCTTTTATTTTAGAAGGGTAAGAGAAATAGGGAAGACTAGTTCACGGATTACTTGTCTTTCCTTGGAAGGTAAACAAAAAAAAAAAAAATGAACCGAAACTGATTCTTCAATTCTGAAAACTTGAACTTCTAGCCATATTGATTAGTTCAGTTGTTTCATTTTTTACAAAAAAATGTTTAATGATTTTTTCTAATGAATTAAGTAAGTTCTTTGTCTACGCTTGCTTCAGGAAAAAAAATAGACCAGAAAAAATCCGGTTAAAACTGCTTATCTTATGTATGAATATACAGCTGGGCGGTCGCATGCATGGAATTGATGACGGTGGGAATCACATTATGAACCCGTAAAAACTCATCGTTAACAGTGATTTTAAACCGGCTGCTTACTATGATATTAACAGCATACTTCCATGTTAACGTTTAACATTTTTCTGTTAACGTTTAACATTTTTCTGTTAACCTTTAACATTTTTCTGTTAACGTTTAACATTTTTTTGGTAACGATTTAACATTAACTACAGCATTTCGTTTCGGATGAAAATGAAATAAAATTTATTTTTATAACAGCTTTGCTGATCACTCCAGCAATTAAATTCCCCCTATCTTCGGCAAAGGCAAAGTTTACGATAAAGTTGTCAGTTGCCGGATTGCAACGACCCCAGACCCAATCCAACCCAAATCCTTTTCTTTATATAAAAGGCAACCCTCAAGTGCATATTTTTTATTATTTATTTATTTAACTAAATTTATTATTTTATTTTCTGCAAATACACTTTGTTTTTGGGGATTTTTGTGCTCTTTACTTATACAAATATTGAACGAGTTAGTCGAGATGTATGTACACATTATATTATGAGATAAGAAGGGGCGTGCGCAGTATTTATAGCATGTGCCTCATTTTTATTTCCCGGAAAAAACTCTTTTTAATCATATTTATACACATAAGTACCCTGCAGGAAAAATACTCCATGGGCCTAAAACGATTCTGACTTTTACAGTGAAATTTTGTTCAGCGATGGAGCCCACTTTTGGTTGAATGGGTAGGTTAATAAACACAATTGTCGCAATTTGGAGTGATGACAATTCTCAAGCCATTGTTGACACGCCGTTATATATGTATGTAATTGGCACTTTGTAAGCGATTTTCGGCCGAGCTCCTCCTCCAATTTGAGGTTTTGCGCCTTGATGTTTCTCCAACAAATGGACACGCCGTTAGTTCCTCGAAAAGTCACTGCTTGGTGTGTTTTATGGGAATAATTGGTTCATATTTCTTCATAACAGAAGCCGGCCATGATTAATGAGTTTTTCGTGCCGTAATTGGAGAAATCTTTAGGTGAGCGTATTAACTCGCGTCCTGTCTTCCAAGATCGTGCGGTTTAACACTGCCTGATTCTTTTTTTTTTTTAGCTAATGCGCTGTAGTTTTTCTACGCAGATAACCCGAGACGATTGACGTTTTGGAAGAGAATATTCGGCGTCTTATTGCTGACATACGACCCCATATGCTTCAATAAGTGGTCGAAGTCTCGGCTGGAGTTTATTCGATCCAGCGGCGACAGTCACTTGCCCGAAATCAATCGTTTATGCATCAGCTTCATACTAGTTAAATACTAGTTCATTAATAAATTTTTAATTTATATTTCAACAAAAATAAAAATCTTCCTTTTCACTGCAGGGAATGTAATTATGTATGTGCAAATATATTTAAATATATTTACCTTTTTTGATAAGCATATGTCCAACAGACGAATCATTTATATATTCACAAACATACTCATACTCAAATGTCGCGATGTAGATACTTAGATAAACAGCACGGTTTTGTTTGCTTTAATAGCAAATCTTGTTGGATGAAAATTGTTTAGAAAATAATTATATTTGTAAACAAAGATGCCTACTCGTACGAATATATATGTATGTATATTTTTTCTCAGAGCTTAAAAGACAGTTTGTATGTTATACGTATATACATACATATGTAAATATTTACATGGCGGAATGTGTAAGGTATTTTGGTCTCACGAAGACTACAAAATTTCAGGCTAGAATAATGTATATTCATATATTAGGCTGCTTTTCGGAATTTAGGAGTTTGTTGGCAATTTTTTGACGAAAATCATAAAGGACATATCGACAAATTCAATAAGGATGGCAGTAACTTGATTGCCTAACAGCCTAGCGATTGGGAAATATTGTACTAAATACACTTTACGCCCCGAATCACGTGTTTCTAAAACTGAGATCTACTTGGGTGACGCTGTACTGGAAGACCAATTTCAAAATTAGAAATAAGATTCCTGTATTGATGTGTTATAGCAACGAGTTTTTGATCTTTTGAAAAATGTAAAATTTTTGTGTGAGTTTCCAAAGTCTCAGCTCTCACAACAACGATGTATCGGGTATGTTTGAGTGCTGCTTAAGTCTTTCACACGCACGCAGGTTAGTTCCTTTCAGGAGCGTATACTGTGACCGCTTCTATGGTTCTTTGCATCAAATGATCTTCTGAAGAATATTTAAAGAGAAAACAGCCACGCTAATTGCCTATGCAGACGACATAACTACATTGGCGACGGGCAATAAAATCTTATACTGGAACCCTTACAAGAGCTCGGAAGCTTTGCAGTGAGATTGCCAACACTGGATGTGAAATTTCCGCAATATTCTTCGGGCATAGTTCGCTGAGTAAGGGAAGGGTAGATAAATTAGGCCGTATAATTCAACGTTTTAGTTGGAAAGGAGGTTTCAAGCTATAATAAAAAGGACGGACAGATTGGCTGATGGAGTGGGCACCAGTATCTATTGCGCTAAACTAGGAGTGAGGTGGGAATTGCTCAAAGGTACGGAAGGCTGTCAAGATCATGTATAGTGCAAGGGCTACAAAGGAAAATGCACTCACTTTTGCTCACACAGTCTCGAAACAACTGAAGGACCTTTGCTGCCCTCATAAAAGGACACAACTTACTGGCTACACATATGAGCTGAATGATCATCGGTAACAGTGACATAGGTTCAGAGAGGAAGTCATGAGTGACACGTTTTAGACACCTGAGAGCTTGGCAGTTCAAAGGACTGGAGGAAACTTTGCAAAAATTCTGGACAACTCACCATAACTATTTTAGTCTAAAAGAACCAGCGGATCTATGTAAGAAAGACAGCTGAGCAACTGAGAGCATTTATACACTCGAGACAGTTGTATTAACAGAACAGCAATGAAACAATTATTGAGTGTACAAAGTCCGCTTCGTATAAAAAGTGGGTATATAAATATGTAAGTTCGCATCGCAACTACAGTAAATATGTAGGTATATTGATGTTTTTTTCACATGCATATACAAGCAAATATCGCTTCAGCGGTTACAAAGCGCCATTTATGTATATATATATATATGTATATATGATATATCGAACAACCATAAAAGTTTAAAACGTTATTGCATTGATTATATATAATTGGTTGCAATATATACATACATACATACATATGTACACGTATAAAATCCTTTATGAACACGCAATGTGAGATAAATCAATTAACTGATAAAGCGTCAATAATAAACAGTGATTTCATAATTACTAACATACACACCTACATACGTATATATGGTATAAATAAATATAATATATGTATGCACATATGCACAGTTAAATAAAGATATTTGTAATATGCATGTGTTTGTGTATATTTCAATGTGAATACGAGTATATATTAACATCCAATGTAATTTAATATAAATATTTAATTTATAGAAATGCATTAAATTTTATTTTTATTTTTATTTTTTGAAAACATTTATTTGTTATTGTTTAACAAAAATATTAGTTAAGTCCAGAAATTAATTGCTTCACATAAATCACACTAGGTTACAAACACTTGCTTATATATAAAAGGTGGTTTTTTTAGACATATGGGTTTCAAGAAGCAATAAAACGCATACAATTTAATTTTAATGTCGAGAAACTCAGCTTTATTATAAAGATAAGGCTTTGTCGTTATGTTTTTAAGTAACCGCCGCGGCTGGTTCGAATGATTTCCAGCCGATAGGCCTAATTTTCGGTCACTTTTTGCAGCTTTTGAGGTCAAATGTCAGCAATAAGCGACTACACATAATCCCAAAAAATAACCCAGCAGTGTGGGTCTCGTCACAGGCCCACGACGCGATATAATATGTTCACCAAAAGTTTTCTTCATAAATTAATTGTCGTCCACATCAGCATACCCCATTTCAAGTACGAAAAAGTCATTAATCATGCCTCTATAGTATTCCCCATCGACTGTAACATTATGGGTGGCTTCAGTTGTGAAGAAATATAGACCAGTGATAGCGCATAGGGCCACCGAAGTAATGATTTTCTGAGGCATGTCAACAATGGCTTGTGGATTATCATCAATCCAAATGCTACATTTTTGTTTAATAACGTACCCATCCAACCAAAAGTGGGCTTCATCGCTGAACAAAATTTTCCTATGAAAAGCGGGATCGGTGGTTATCCCATTTTGGGGTTCATCCACCGATGCTGCGACATGCTGGACAGTCGTTCGGCTTTATATCCTGCACTAGATGGATTTTGTAAGCCCGCAAAGCATGATCCTCTCGCAAAATCTTCCACGCAAAGCTCCAATTGTTGCGCGCTATGCCGAATACACTCATTCGAGTCTTCTGCGATATTATACACCACAACAGCAATATCGTCTTCGGTGCGCACTGTACGCTCCGCGGTTGCGCATTACCCACTAGAGTAAAGGTGTGGTGCGAAAGTGATCTCGAGTTATCGCCTCTGCTGGGCGATTATGTCGACCGAATATTGGACGCAGCGTACGATGTCTTGCTCGAACTGAACCATTATTTTGGATAATGAATTCGCATGATTTGCAAGCGCACTTCCGGAGTAAATCTGTTTATTATGAAATGGCAAGCCAAACTGAGTATAAATCAATATTAAGGTATAGCTATCAAAAAGATCAACTCGGAAAAACTTATAGTCACGGTATAGTTGAAAACCACACGTCTAAGAAAACACCCTTTATATACATAAGCAATTTGTAAGATGATATTTTTTAATATTCACATGAATGGAAATTCGGAAAATGAAGAAAAAAGAAAAATTTAATTTGTTTATGCCACAACTAACACAGACACTTATTGAACACCAATGCTTGTTTGATAGTTGTTTTTTTTTTTTTAATTTTTTTTGCCTCCTGTGAATTTTCTTTCACGGAAAATCTCTGTGTTGGCGTCAAAAAAACTCTAAAAACTCTACGTAAAGCCACTTAATGCCAACACTGATTGACACTTGAAGTGGCATTTTAATATTGTTTGGGTGAAAAATTTGAGGAAATTTATTTTTCTAACGCCAACTCATATTAACTTACATGGGTAATTGCATGTGTTTACATACATATACCGACATACTCAAACATGCCTTGCTTTGATGTACATATGAACATATGTATACATATATGTATACTCGTGTGTGCTTGCAACAGCTCATGCTTGGCACTTAAAGGATGCAACTGGCAAGGCTTGACTTTTACCAAACATTCACTTCTTCACTTTCGAGTTTATTATATTTCTTATTGTTGTTTCCTTTTTTAGTTTTTTTTTTGTTTTTTTTTTTTGTTGAGTCAAAACACTTGTGATAAATATTCATAAATAAATGAAAGCGAGAATAAAAATGTTGACCGCAATATGATTGTGGTAATCATATTTATATACTCCCACATATTACATATGAATGTATATACAAATGCATATATTTATCTGTGTGTATATTCAATATGGCATACATATGTACGTATGCCTCACACCAATTTATCAGACTACTTTGTCATATTCGAGCACTTCCAGACTGAAATAACACATACATATGCATGTGAGCACTTATGCGTCCAAAATATGTCAGTAACAGTACAAATATACAGCAAAGTTAGCATTATATACCAAAAAAAAAAAACATAAAAGTAAAAAAATATTTTCTTGGTGAAATTAATATTTTATTAAGAAAATATCCCGCAGTTTCTGGCCGCCCATTGACTATGCGCCAGTCGGCCTACGTGCGCCGAAAATTAACGATAAATAGCTGGCGACTTCTTTGTGTCTTCAGAATTGTCTAACCTTTCATTCTGCTATCCTAAAGGCATCGCTACTTTCTCTTTTTCATATTCAATAAATATCAGCCTAAATGTAGGCAATGTTTTCGTTGAGGTAAAGCAGCAAACATGTACTTTGTAACAAATTCATTGCATACTATTAGACAGTTAGGAATTTGTATAAACTTAATTATTGCTTTCCGCGTGGTCTTTCTTGCAAATTGGGTTAGCATTTCTTGGCTGCTTTTTGCATTCATTTAAAATGTTCCTTAATGTAGGCAACGTTTTAGACGGAGTAATCATGGCATCTAATCGTTGCATACTTTCAGGCAGTAACGAATTTTATTGCCCATATGAGACGTTTTGCTTTTAGCAAAGTTAAAGAGCGAACTGGTGTTTAGCTTTTAAATTTGTTCTTATACTCTGAACATGTAGAAAAGCTATTGGTAAGAAGTGGGGCTTATATCCTGCTATCTGTCCTTGAATTTTCAACATTTTACCACTTCACTTGTTTTTTTTTACCACAAAACAGCCCTTCCTCTAAAGGAAGTAAAGCACTGTAGTAATCAACGATTTGGACACTAAAAATTTCTTAAAACTTATACATTCATCTCAATCCGTACATACTACTGCAGAAATGACTATTAGACGCAGATTCCCAAAAGGAAGAAATGTAACGACGGCCTTGATACTACAGTAAATAGCACTGAGGTTAATATGTCTTTCCGTCTTTCCGACTATCCGATTATTACAGCGTTTTTCAAGGCCGAAATTACAACTTCTATGGAAGCTACAGAGCATCGCAGATCCAACTTCACGGACAAGGACATGAGTTGAGTTGAGTTGATGCGGCTGCTGGTTACCCCAGCACACTTAGGCCAACAGGCCAGGCCCATTGTGACACCGCTGAGTCTTCTGCCTTCACCTTCTCAAATGATCGAACAAGGACATTAAACTCTTACAATAAATTCTAAAATTGTATTTTCCTGTTGTGGATCTTTACAGCGGAAACTGTAAGGCAGACGAACTTGCGCGGCTATGCACAAGCAAACATATTCCTTCCGATAAGAACCACATTGGGATACTTATTGCTACATGTAAACAGCTTTTTAAAGATTATCTGGGCTATACTTGGCAGAAATGGGACTGGAAGGGGTTATGTGAAATGAACTTTCTCAGAAGAGAAGACAACTCAAAATTAATCTCTACCGCAAGTCTGGGAAAACCTAAATGAAATGGCCATGATGCTAGGAGTACTTTTAGAAGTTGAAAGAACGACGAGAGGAATGAAGTGATCTTTCCTAGCCCTAGCTCGTGCAGTGCTTGTTTCCGACGTCTGTAATCTACTTTCTTTGTTGATTTATATAAGACAGCAGACGACAAGTTGAACCAAAGATGATGGACAAAGCAAAAAGATTGGGTCAACATCATATTAACACAAAGGGCCTACTCTGCCATAAGTGTCTTGATGTTCACACTTTAAAAACCATATCCAGCTAGACTGAACCCAAGCAATCAATACTCAGAAGCAGCATTTCCATAGCGACTATTCCACGATAAGGTAGTTGAGAGCACAATCAGTTTTTTCCTGGATGGCCACAACAGGGTTAAGCATTTTTTTCATTTAGCTTTCGATATACAATATATGTATGTGTTTATTCTTTTAGACTTTTTCACCACAACATCATCGATGTCGATTTCAATTAATATCTTTTCGCTTTTACCGCAAATAAATGTCAAGTGATAGAGCTTAAGCTGAAGGAGGAGTAAAGCATAAGAAAGAGGATATAAATACCGGCAAAGCCACGTGAGTCGATGAGAATCAATATATATGTACATATTGTATGTATGTATATACGCAAATAATGCAAATCTGAAAGGTATTGAATGCCCTTCCGCGCATTTGCGGAGATCAGCCAGAGAGACAACAAAAACAACACTATTGGGAAATATTAACCACAAACTTAAGCCGCATTGATTTCGAGCATTATATACAGATGTATGTACGTGTATGTATGTACCATGTGGTAAGACAATTCTTTACATTTCACATCAACTTGCAGCTATTCAATCAATTTAGACTTTCCTCGGTGCTTGCAAGTTGAGTGTTTAACAGGAAGAAGAAGAGTGAACTTCAATCAAATATTTATGTTACATACATACACGTACATACATACCACATACCAAACTACCATGCTATTGATTCAACTGTATTGACTTTCCTTTTCAACTTTCAATATTTATTTATTTATAGTTGTATTTTTTGTTGTTCTTTTTTTATTTTGTAATTCAAACACACAGTTTTTTGGTGTAGTTAGTTGGCATAGCATTATTGTACTTTGCAAATTACGAGTGACTTCCAGACAAATTGAGTAGAGCGTTTTTCAAACGCTTTTGGCCAAGTGCCTAACTGCAAACACACAAAAACAACAAAATCAAAAAAAAAAATAAATTAAAACACATAAATATAAGTAAAAAATATGAGAAAAAAGTACAAAAACAAAGTTTAAAAAATACACAAGAAAAAAATCAACAACAACACAATTTTTAAATAGCAAAAAAGTAGTTGATCCATCATTCATTCTGTCAGTCTGTCTCATGCATTAACTCGCTCGCCGTCGTCACTCAAATTGTCATTTGTATGACGCTCGCACTTTTTTTTCAATTATTCCACATATTTCAGCATTTGTTAGCCGTCATTGCGTCTAGCCAAGACCGTTTTGGTAAACAAATGCATAAATTTACACGCCCATTGTATACTTTTAAAGGGCATTGCAGTTCGAAAATGGTAAAAAAAATTGTGTTTTTTTTATTTAAACTTAGAGCGCCGCCACATAAATGGTGGCGGTAATTTTGAACGAACTTAAAAAAAAAATATGTATATAAATTTATGTATACAGAAATTGTATCAGACATACTTGGATATGTACATATGTATTTACTTTCTTCGAATTTGAAGATATGTCGCGGTTTTTTTTTTTGTTGGTATTTTATGTTTTGCCATAATTTGATAATTAAAAGAAACTCGAAATGTTTTCATGCTGGAACTAGCTGTTAATTAAGAAACAGTTTTTAGCTAATTTTTTTGGTAATTTTTATGATAAAAGTAATGCAAGACTTTCACTTTCAAATTATTAGTTAAAAAAAATTTAAAAAAATAAAAAAAAATCAAAAAAGTTTCAAGAAGGTCAAATTTTTAGCATTTTTTGTTAAATTCAACAATTAAAAAACATCAAAAGTTTGCAAAATTTGACACATCCTTTTTTTTAATAAAAAAAAAAATTCATTCCATTCATTTGGTATGACTATTCAAAATTTTAAATTTTTTAATTTTTTAACAAGAAAGTGTATAGAAAAATTAACAAAAAATATTCTCGAATTTTTTTTTATTTTCACTTTTTTTTATTTATAAGCCAGCAACAATTCAAGAGCTAAAGGATGAGATAATTCGGCACATTAACGGCATAGAAACTCAATTATGCCTCAGCGTCATCGAAAATTTGGACCATCGTATGGAGGTGTGCCGCCGAGGTCGCGGCGCTCATTTTGCCGATATTTTGTTACATACATACTTGAGTAATACCAATATATCATAATAAAATAAAATTTCAATAATTTCCTAAATAGTTTGTGTTTTATTCAAAATCAACATCGGCCCTTGAAAATTTAACCACCCTTTATTATTTTTTATTTTTATTTTTATTATTTTTTATTTTTATTATTTTTTATTTTTATTATTTTTTTTATTTATCTCTTTATTCGATTTTTTTCTATTTTTTTATAAGTATTTGGTGTAAATAATATATTATTTTATTATTTTAGACAATGCAATAAAAATCTCACCAGTTTAAGCCAACATATAAACTTTATAAGCTAATAAAGTTATAAAATTTACATACATACATACATATGTACACTTGTGAGCATAAACGTTGACGGGTGAGTAAACGTTATCAATATAACTGTTTTTTAAAACTGTTTCGCGCTTGAAAGGAAATATTAATTATTTTATTATTATTAATTAAATCAAGCTGCATAACAAATGTAGAAATAAATTTATAAATCAAAGGATTTAGAAAATATAATCGCAAACATTTAAACCATGTAGTATTTTTTGGAACCCGAAAAAGAGCGTTTTTTCAATAAATTGTTTTGAAACGGAAGGAAATTATTGTGGTAAACGAAATTTTCAGACAATTATGTAGAATATTTAAGCTTCAAAAAACAATTTTTAGTTTTAAAAAATATTGGAATTTTTCAATGTTGTGATGAGTTTTCTGAAGCGGCTGCAGTCTGTACCCGGGCAACGGTACCGGTGTTAACGTTCGAGCGACGCAACTGAACTAAAAAAAAATCCGAAGAAGTTAGAAAATTTCAGTTTTTTCCGAAGTTTGAAGAAAACATCACTTTTTTGGAAAAAAAAATCACTTCAAGTTGCATTTTTGGAAGCGTCTAAAGCAGACTACTACCTTAAGACAGTATTTATTTATTTTTTTTTCAATAAAAATCCCCCTAGAGAGCATTTGCATTTCATATTAAAAATAAAGCTAACTATTATAGACATATTTTCATTCTTCAATTAACAAAAGCACAAACAAAATTTTATTGCTATTCCCAGCTTTCTGTTGTATTCATAACATGACTATCAAAATCCAAGTCTTCTTAATTAAGTTTCCTCTTACTGCTGTATTGTCTGCCTACTATTCCGAAATTGTACGAAAAGCTAGATATACGCATGAAAATTATTAAAATACGAACAAAGGTGAAATGTGAATGACAACGATTTTTCTCTCACCATAAAAAACTTTAGAGCGGGTTGAAAAATTACGCTGAAATTTGATCTGCCAGTGACTGTTTGAATTTTTTATGACTTTAGATGCAACACTGTAAGCACATAATATTGTTTTCTTTTCTTTTTGCTGAGGTCACAAGCGGAAATAAATAATATAATATAAAATATAATGGAAAACGAAAAAAATAAAAATAAAATAAAACAAAATGAAATAAAATAAATTATCAGACCTAAAAGTCTAACATCCTTCCTGCTTAAGGTAGCGAAACGATTAATGGAGATTCACATTAGGTCTACTGGGGATCACAAACTAGAAAAACCAATACGCCTACATATATGAAAGGCAGGTCAACGTAGATAGCATTACACCAGCCTGGTAGCTTTTCTGGATAATGAGACTACCTTCAATATTATAGCGCCGACTACAGTTATTTATCCCCGGACTTTCCTTGCCATCGATTCTATGGTGATATCTTTTATAAGTCATTTGCTCGGTTATAGGTCAGCACAGGACCCGACAAGGTGGAGTCCTCTCACCTCTTCTATGGGTCATGGCAGTGAACCAACTTCTGAGATACATGATGAGGTGGATGGCTGCAAGGTCTTAGCATATGCGGACAAACTGGCGGTTATAGTGAATGGTATGCTGACTTAGGCTTCAACCCACAGAAGATAGAACTTGTTCTCTTCAACGGGAAATACCACATTCCAAAGTTTTCAACACTAATGCTCTCAAGAACGAAGCTGCTGAGCCTGCAAAATACCTGAGAGTGCTCCTGGCGAAGCAATTAAGCTGATCATAGAACACACACCGAGGAAAGGATGCGTAAGGTGTCCATTGTGTCGCCTAAAATAGTGCGTTAGCTTCTTATTTGAGATGTTAGGCATATACTTCACCATGGAGTGTCAGTCTGGTGGCAAGCGCTCTAGAAAAAATCAACCCTCTCCAAATTCGATAGAGTGCAGCGGACAGCGTTCCCGTGTATCAACGGAGCACTGCATACCGCACCAACTGAGGCTGTGAATGTCCTCTTAGATCTATTCCCCATTGACATTATGAAGCTGCGCAATGCTGCTTCCGCCAACGCAATGTTACAAAAGATGATTTCATCTACCAGAAAAACCGGACTTCACAACAGATTTCAAGGTAGTTATCCTGGACAGAAACCCTTGGGACCATCAAACACCAACTCGATTTATTTTTATACAGACGGGTCAACAGGGTCGGTGGTCGTATCTTCAAATCCTCTCGTTTACCGGATCACTACAGTGTTTTTCAGGCGGAATTGGTAGCCGTGTATCACTTATCGTGATGGTCAAGCAGTTCTCTTTGAACCTAGTGTGGATGTCAGGACACAGTAACATACTGGGTAATGAAATGGCGGACGAGTTTGCAGGGAACGGCACTTCCCTTCCACTTTCGCCATCATGGAAGAGATTAACCTTGCCGCTCTCCACTTGTTAGCTCAATATAAGAGAGATAGAGAGAAAATAGTCTCATTGCGTGTGAAGTGATCAGGACAATATGGCCAGAATGACAGAGAAAAAGCTCACGTGTCATTATCGAACTAAAAAGAAAGGACATATCTACAGTTATAGATCTTCTTATAGGGCATAATCTATTGGGCCGGCCCGCACAGAGGTTGAGTCTAACGACTCCGGTAGAAGTTGCAGACAGGAAGAAGAACCTGAAACTGTAAGCCAATATCTCTGCGAATGCCTTGGGGAGGCAACTTTGGAGACTTGAGCTAGATAGCAGGGGGAAAAGCTTCGAAATTTCTCAGTTTTTCAAACGCCACTCTTTGGCTTGATTAGCGGTTGGGGGTCATTAGGATTCTCAGTGGAACTTAGATCTTGGTTTGGGTCCTAAGTGAGTTGATAAAATAAAATATAATAAAATAAATTAAATAGAATAAATAAAATAAAGTAAAATAACATAAATTAAAAAAAAAATAAAATAAAATAAAGTAAAATAAAATAAAATAAAATAAAATGAAATAAAATAAAATAAAATAAAATAAAATAAAATAAAATAAAATAAAATAAAATAAAATAAAATAAAATAAAATAAAATAAAATAAAATAAAATAAAATAAAATAAAATAAAATAAAATAAAATAAAATAAAATAAAATAAAATAAAATAAAATAAAATAAAATAGAATAAAATAAAATAAAATAAAATAAAATAAAATAAAGTAAAATAAAATAAAATAAAATAAAATAAATTAATATAAAATAAAATGAAATAAAATAAAAAAAATAAAATAAAATAAAGTAAAATAATATAAAATAATATAAAATAAAATAAACAAAGTAAAATAAAATCAAGTAAAGTAAAATAAAACGCAATAAAATAAAATAAAATAAAGTAAAGTAAAATAAAATGAAATAAAATAAAATAAAATAAAAAAATAATATAAAGGAAAATAAAATAAAATAAAAAATAAAAAAAATAAAATAATATAAATTATAACAAAAGAAATTTAAAAAATGAAATAAACAAAATGATTTAAATTAAAATAGTATAAAATAAAAAAATTATGAAAATAATTAAATTAAATAAATTAATATAAAATTAATTAATTATTAAAAATTAAAATAAAATAAAACAAAAAACTAAATATTATAAATAAAATAATATAATTTGAATTAAAATAAAATAATATAAAACAAAACAAATAAAACGAAAGAAAATAAAATATTATAATAAAAATAAAATTAAATAAATATCATATAAAAATAAAAATAAAGTTTATTACGAAGATAAATGTAAAATAAAATAAAAAAATAAATAATTTTTCTCAGCGGCAGCGTCACTAAAAAGGAATTGATGACATCCACCTCCCCATACAGTGGCCGAGGCTATGTATTTTTCTACTGACTGCCAATAAACATAAACACTAAAACCATTTTTTATTTTTGCGTGCGCGTGTGGACGAAATAGCTCTGCATGTGCCTATCATTTTACAATTTCTCAAATGCATTTTATGCAATTTTCAAACACTTTTATGCAAATTTATGCAATTGTTATCATTTGATGAGCCTTTAATTTTTTATCCAATAAAAATTTCCACAGACAATAAAATATTTTTGCACATTTATTTGTAATTTAGTAATTTTTATGTGGTGGTAACTTAGCGTTAAACTGACATTTATGGCTTTTAACACACACATACACACACATGCGCGTTTATACCCAGCACAGGTGTATGGAAAATCCTGCTACCGTTAAATGGTAATGTTTTTATTATTAAGTGGTAATAGCAATGAAAGTGCGCTAAAATCAAAGAGCAGCTGATTTTTTATTATCTATAAAAAAAATATTTGGCGGAAAAATATTAGCAAAAAATCTTCTTTTTTCATTACGGTTTTATTTAATAAATTTTCACTAAAATTCCAATTTGCTTGCTGTTGTCTTAAAGTTATTGATAACAGTTATTTTTAACATCGAAGGTTAACACCTTTGCAGAGAAATCACTTCTTGTTGCTGCGTAGTATCATTTAAGATTACAAATTGTAGCGTAATACAAAAACAATTTTTGATAAAAAATTTAACTTTTATTTTTTCTCAATAGAAAAATAATAATGTTTTCCCTTTTTTGAAAATTGAAAACATGATATTTAAAGCCAATTTTTTTTGTTTTTTCTTAAATATTTATTTTTAGAAAGTATAAATTTAATATATACATATGTGTATATATATTATATAATATTTTTTTGTATTCTATGATAAGCCAAGCGAAATTCTTAAAAAATTTTAATTGTCATTTTTCATTGTTGTTATTTATCTAATTTTATTGTGTTGTATGGTCGCTATTGTTTAGTCAGCTATTCTATGTCGACAAATACGATTAATGGAGAAAAGGAATAAAATAATTAAAATGAAATAAAAGCACAATTTACCACCATCTGGCAATTTACGCGAGTCATCCTGTCTTTCGATGGTAATTTTTTGTTCGCTGTTATCACTATTTGGTTCTAAAAAATATATGTTCAAATGTATATGGGAGAGTGGAAATATAAATACATACTCGTATATAAGCCACTCATCAGACAGCCAAAAAGCAAAATTTATAATTAAGCTTTCTTTTGCCTTTAATAGCAGAAAAAAAAAATTGAGCCGAAATAACACTTTGAGAAACTAAGCTGTGAAAATATGAAAACCTTCACGCCAAAAAAGAAAATTATTCTAAAAAGAAAGAAAGCAATTAAATATAAATGATTAATGTCTCGCCACAATCAGCATCTAAGCAAAATTTTTCAACATGTCGCAGAACTGTGCCCACGATCCGACGGAGGAGAAGGACGATGTGAGCAAAGACGTTTTGTATGACCGCCTAGAACGCATCTATAAGCACTGCCCCTGCCAAGATGTGAAAATTGTGCTTGGCGACTTTAATGCCAGGGTGGGCAAAGTAGTAATTTTTGGCACAACAATCGGGAAATTAACCCTTACGATGAAACATGGTTCTCTCTAGTACCAGATTTCCGCACAAGAAAATCCATCAAGCTACATATACGAGTATGGCTGTCACCGGATTGAAGATCGCGCAATCAAAGCGTTCATATTGTGATTGACGGAAGACATGTATCCAGTGTTCTTGACGTGCGAACACTCCGAAGACCTAACTTGTCTAGGATTACTATCTTGTCGCATCGTAGATAGGCAATCACCTCTGTGTATCTAAGAACGCCTGTCAACAAACACAATTAAGGTTCGACGTCGAAAATCACAACAAACCCCTGCTCTCTGAGAACACTCATAAGCAACTCTATATTTATAAGGGAACTTCAGAACGGGATCTCAAACTCCCTACGTACCGCCGCTATGGAACCAATTGGTTTTCGGCAATGCCAGAAAAAGAGCTAGTACGATGAGGAATGTCGAACTGCAGTGGAGAGAAACAGGTGAAACCAGAAAGGTATGTATGTGAAGAGCTTGAGAAGCTGGCCGACAAGGGTAACGCTAAAAAAATTCTATGATAAGATACGGCGACTAACAGAAGGTTTCAAGACCGTAGCATGATGATGGAAACTACGTTCCAATATCCGACTATAACGAAGTTTAAATAGCAATTGCCCGTTTAAAGAACCAGGGGCGTTATAGAAACCGTGATTATTAACTAAAAATAAAATTACTTTGGCGGTGATAGCATTTTTGATGATAGAAGGATTTGGAGTACCCATTCAGAAAAAAAGCGCAAAATTCTAAGGAATAAGAGCAACCCGCTGGAGCTGCCAGAGTCGATTTAAATGCAAAATTTGTTTGTATGTAGATTTATAGACCAATATTGTCTTTACAAAGGAGCTTTTGTAATAGTGCTGGAGGTCATTGAAGACAAGTTAAATAGGCTATCTATCCCACCTGCGCTCCAACTTGCAGCCACAATGCGGTTTTAGGCAGTAGAATCCTATTAACGGTCTGTGGGACTCAAATATCTTCTAAGCGCGACCTACAGTCTCGGTGATTGTAACACAGACAGGGCCACCAAAGAAAAGAAAAAAAAAACAAAGTAAAGAAATTATATCTGACAATCACGATCGCATCAATTAACGAAAAAGATTATTTGCGAATTTTGTTTTTAACAATTTTTAATATTTTTTTTTGCTACGATAAGCTTAAATAAATCGTAGTTAGAATATTCTATAGCTTTTTGCAACAGACTCTGAAGGCAAATGGTACAAGGCACAAAATAATTACTTTATTTTATTATTATTTATTTTTAAACAAATTCACAGGCACGTAGTAATGTTAATAGATCAATAAATAGTAGACATTTACATAAATATTGCAAACGAGTATAAGAATATTTAATTAAATAAGTTCACTCTGATCTCGTATGCCTCGAGGTTTAATTTATTCAAAGAGCGGGGGGTTAAAATGTTTCGCATGTGAAAATATTACAATGGCATGCCATATTTACGTGTATATTATATCAATATATCGCCATTGGAAGTTTTGAAGAGAAAAGTTTAGCGTAACATTTGTAGTCCTTTGCACAGCGGATAACAGTGGCTACGCTAGTTAGATCATGTCCGTCGAGGAGTTTTTGGAACGATCAAATGGAGAGCTGCATTTAAAATGCACGCAAAATAGGCGAAAAAAGAACGAATGGCACTGTTGTTGACTCGGATTTATGGTAATCACGTAAGTGGTGCCTATGCCAATGAAGAAGAAGAATATATGAGTTTTTAAATAATGTATGTATGCACATATATATATCATTTCATGGATATTCAACAAATTTTAATTAAAAATCTTTAAAAAATATTATTATTTCATTATTAAATTTTATTTTTGATTTTCGTTTTTATATTGGAAAATCCTTGTGAACGAGCAAAAGCAAAATATTTCTACTTCCATCTGGTAGTTTCGGCACAAACACTCAATACTTCCTTTTTAATTTTATATTACTTTTCTCACCCTTTATTTTATAACAATACTGTTTTTATTAATGTGATTTGTTCAATTTCAACTACATATATTTTGTGACTTTTTAAATGTTTAATCGGCTTTATTTGTTTTTTTTTTTTTTTTTTTGATGAAATTAAAAATGAAACTTAATTACAGCAATTTCACAATTTTATTTAATTTTTTTCAATTAAGATAAAATAAAATAAAAGAATTTCATAAGTCGTAAAATATAGCAACAAATTCAAAAGAAATAAAACAGCAATCTCTTAATTTCAATTTTTTTTTTCTTTCAAATAAAATAAAAACATTTCGTCATTAGGTTATTTTCTCTTTAACATTTTGTTTTTTTTTTATTTAATGCACTTCTTTTATTTTATATTTTGTCTTATATGTATCCGCTTTGTCACTTTCTTGTGCTCTAGAATTTTTTATAATATTTTTATCAACTGCTTTTCAACATCTTTCACATTCCTGCAAAGGCACAGAATTTTATTCTTTTTTTTAAGCTCATTTTCGCATTTATAATTTATTTATGTGCATATTTTTTGTATCAGTGAACAAGCACCGCTTTTTTATATGAACATACACGTATGTACATTTGTATTTATGTATGTAGTTATGACACTCACTCAATATATTTATTAACTATAATAATATACCAGTCACGAATCACGGTAAAAAATCAACACTTTAACAACACGTCCGAATAATTTTTCTTCGTCCCATAAATACTTCGGTCAAATAATAACACCGATCAACACTCTGCAGCGATCGAGCTGCAACTGAATATTTTTAAATATACAATTACGAATTTATTTTAGTTAATCAATAAAACGAGTCGACACTGGGAGATTGAGAGAGAGTTTGTGGGCCACTCGAGTGTTTTTTCAAGCGTAAATCAGCAGAGAAGTATGTTTGTATGTACGTATATCATTGCATAGTATAGTTAAAGCACTTTGACCGCCTTAACACTCGCGCGCAAGCTCACTAATTATCTGATAAAAAAAAAACCTTTGAGGTAATAAAATTAACCACTTTGTTGGTAGTTATAGTAAGCAAATTTACTCACCACATTAACAACTACACAACAAAATTTACTACTCAGTGAAAATGACTTGCGTTTATGTTGATGAATTTTTTATTTTTATTATTAATATAATTTTTTATATTTATTATTAATCATTTTTTTTCTTCGCTAACAATCTTTTCGCCACTTAACATTAAACTTTTTAGTTTTATTTTTTTAAATTATTATCTGTATTTTTTTTTCTTCTTTCGCACTTCCCGGCACTTGAGTTGTTGTCACTAGGGGAGTCAATAATAATTTAATTTTACCACTCACCACGCGTTAGTTGTTGGCTAGCCCGCGTTCATTTACCAACTTTGCGTTTGTTATGCTCTGTTGTCGTATTTATTGAAAGTACAAGTACATAAATAAACATATGTACACACATTCACACATAAATGCGAATATTTGTTGTTGCTTTTGTCATTCAGAATCTCCAACACACGAAGCCGTTGAATGAGGCAATAGTTTTGTTCGTTGACTAGATGAACAGCAACAATTTTTAACAAACTTTACTGGATCGTGTTCGTTGAGCCAAAAATCCAGTAAAAATCGCTAACGGGAGAGCGTTTGACGTTTAGTTGGAGGGAAAGTTGCAAATTCGTGCTGGGAAAATTATATCCAGTAAAAACTAGTAAGTATGAAAAACAGCTGATTTGTGATCGTATGATTGAATTTTCGTCAACAAAACAAAATTGATTTGAAATTAAAATAATTTTAATTCTTTAATATGAATTATATGCCAACCAAATAAGTGGTTAAATGTAATTTTATTTAATTTAACTGAACAATATCAATGATTGCAATAATAGTAAAGGCACTCGTTAAACGATAATGTGGTGGCAGTGGAGTGGAATCATGATAACTTTGTGTAAATTTGTCCGTTTAAAGTCAAATATGCGCCGTTTTGTTCGATAACTTGTTGCCAATGAGATGCCAACTTCATTACACCCCTCTCGTAGAAGGCTGCGTCCCTATTGGCAAAAAACTCGGAGAGCCAATTTTCACAGGTCTCTCTTGAGGTCAACTTCTCACCATTAAGCACGTTCGCCATGGACAGGAAAAGATGGTAATCACTTGGTGCCAGGTCGGGACTATAAGGTGGGTGCATTAGGACCTCCCATCCGAGCTCCTGAAGCTTCTGGCGCGTCACCAAAGACGTGTGTGGCCTGGCGTTGTCCTGATGGAACACAATTCGGCCTCTGTTGATCAAAGATGACCTCTTCTGGAAGAGTGCTGCCTTCAAGTGGTCCAGTTGTTGGCAGTAGAGGGCCGGATTGAGCGTTTGGCCATAGGGGAGCAGCTCGTAGTAGATGCTTTCTTGCCAATCCCACCAAACACACAGCAAAACCTTCCTGGCCGTCAATCCTGGCTTGGTCACCGTTTCCGCCGGCTCACCGCTGATCAACCATGACCGATTTCACTTGACGTGGTCGTAAGTAATCCACTTTTCGTCGCCAATCACCAAACGCTTCAGAAATGAGTCGATTCTGTTGCGATTCAGCAGCGATTCGCAAATGGAAATTTGGTCCATCGTATTTTTTTGCGTTAGTTCGTGTGACACCCAAACATCGAGCTTTTTTAGAATCCAAGGTTATGCAAATGGTTCCAAACGATTTTCTGGCTTATCTTTTGTTCCTCATCAATTAAATAAGTGCTCACGTGACGGTCTGTTTCCACTAATTCCATGATTTTATCGCAATTTTCGACGACAGGCCACTCGACGAGTGGTGCATCTTTGACATCGAAATTACCGGAACGGAACCTAGCAAACCAATTTTGTGCTACACGTTCGTTCACAGTATCGGGCCCATAAACTAAATTAATTTTTTCAGCCTTGATCGAAGAAAAATTGTAAAATATAGCGAATTTTAGCGCAAATAAATACGTTTTCAACGCCGTTAAAAAAAACATGTTGATATCTATATCGTTGGACGGCTATAAAGCATATAGAATTTCATTACGGTTGAAATGCAATAAATTTTGAATACTTAAAAATGTCACATAACTGCCAATTTTATTAAAACACTTAGGAAAATACTTAAAACCAGAAATAATAAACTGTATAAATGAACGAATCCAAAATTAAATGCCAAAATAAACAGCTGTTTACTGTTCGTCGAAAACTCAGTAAATTTCTTTCGGAGAGTAAAACATCTTACTCTCACCATTTCGTTACTTGCTGGTTTTTAATGATTTCCTCAACGAACGCAGCTATTATCACACATCAGATAGCGCACATATGTAAGTATTTAGAAATAAGTATGTATGTGTGTATGTGCATGTGCTCGAAAACTTCTATCTCAATCCTCGATCTTTCAGCGTACGGAGTGTGCAAACAAGTGTATCGAAGCATCTCTGCTGGGCGCCCAATTTCTCTGCATTTCTGAAACTCGCTCATTTTTCTGCACTATCGCTCTCGCACTCTCGCATTCACGCAATCACTACAGCCACTCTCAATCATTGCATTGACCACTCATCAGCTGGTCAGCTGAAAGAGGCAGGCGCATACACACATACACACATATATATACATACACTCACCCAAATGTTGTTAGCCAAGTTAAGTAACAAGCGGGTCAAGCATTTGGTTGCGGTAAGCAGCAGCAGCAACAGCCGCAACCAAGCCAATCCAGCAGTTTTGTGATCGCAAATGAACGCTAAAAATCAATGATAATTTAGCGCCGGCCGGCCGGTGGTTAAGCGAATGTTTTCACGCTGGAAAAGTTGTTTGAAACGAGTTTCGCCCACATAGGCGCCACGGCGAATTGATAACGAACGAGCAGCAACCTTTACAAGCCAACGGCTGACATTGCGTGGCTATTGATATTCCTATCGATCGTTCAATCGGTCGGTCGTTTGGTAGTTGTATCGATCGTCGTGCGTTGACTCATTGCACAGCTGTTGCCTCTGTTGTAACAAACCAGCATCGCTTGCTCAGAGAACGGCACGTCTGGTAGGCGTAGAGTGTGCGCAAAGTACATGATTACGGTGCAACGAAGACACGCCCATGGCATATCCTTTCGTGTGGTCTGCTGATTAGTGAGTGGATTGCCAATTGAACGAGAAATTATAGTGCGGTCCATGTAAAGAAGCTGCGGTATTTTTGATGTTTTTGAAAGGCGGGGGTAGCTGGTTGATGTACACTGATGAACTGCGAAGAGGTATTAAAGTGCTATTTGCCACTACCACAGTTGCCTGAGTTCTCTGTGCGACCCGTGCGGCAAAAGATCAGAGGGTTTTTAGTCAGAGATCTCCAAACGCACGTAACAGTGCAGAGTCACACTGAGCTGAGCCGCAAGCCACTACCACAGTTGTCTGTGCCATTCTAATTGGCTACTTTCCAGTTACCTTATATTTGAATAAGTAAAATTATTGATCACCAACAAAAATGCAACCTCTGCTCTGGAACCTGGCCGTGAACAACTTGCTGCAAATAAACCTGTACTGTGTGCCGAGGTATTGAATACCTGAGTACTTCACCATTAACTTCAATAAGGTAGAGTTTGCCTTATTCACCATGCAAATCTCCCTTCAATAGAGTTTTCGACTTTAGATAGCTAACAAACGGAGATTGTCCTCCACGAAATACGGTATTGGACGAATTTTGTGGAGGGAGCAAAAAAGGCGTGGCCGCCTTAAAATGTAGTAGGGATGCCGCCAGAATGAAAAGGCTCTAAGAAGCATAGCTTAACCTATCATGTTCCATGTTAGTTTTGGTGAAAGGCGCTAGAGAAAGTGACACTAGCCGAGCAGCTAGAACGCGGGCGAACAGGCAACCCACAACTGCAATTGTGAACAACTACAACACCTCCACTTCATGCCTTAGTACACAGATCACTGCGTCGTTTAATCGGTTGAGAGCCATTTCGACACCTTAACTCCTAACAGGGCTCGCTGATCTGGTCGCGGTGTCCAGAAGCGAGTGGTAGTGAACTTCTTCAGGGTTGGTTTAATGACTATATGAAGAAGCCAATAGAGGAGTTTTCTGTCAAGAACTCGCAATCATGCTTGATTTAAGCTACCTGATCATCGAAGTATCACATGGATTAAGGGCATCAACTTTTATTCTGATTTCTATCCTAGTCTTGCAAGCGCTTTAATACACTATCTATAGGGTCGAACTTTTTTTAAATAAGGCTGATTAGCCTTCCGAACACTCCAAAATAGGGAGAGAGAGAGAGAGAGAGACAAGAAGAGAGGACGAATGAGACCTTAAGATTAGTGCGCTCAGGCCACCAGCAATGGTTTGGATATTACTTGATGAGGGAAGCATACTCGTACACTCACGGGTGACAAGAAAACTTAAAGTGCAACGAAGAAGAATCTCTTAGTCATTGTTGTTGTTGTTGTAACCGCAAAATATTCCCCGAATTGGATTTTAGTCGCCTCTTACGACAGGCATGCCTTACCACGGTAAATTCTTTAGTCCCTAACCCGCAAGGGTTCTCTTAGTCCGAATATTATCTTCCAAGTCGTCAATCGTCTTTCGGCTTATTTGTGTAGTCAAGCTACTTAACGTAATCTCTTAAAAAACAGTCAAGCGGTGCTAAATCGCACAATCTTGTAGCCCTCGCCACAGGCCCACAACGCTAGATATTGCGATCAGGAAAAGTCTCCGTGGTTCAATAATGGCTAGTAGCTTCATCGCTGAAAAAAAATTTATTGTGAAAATCGGGATCGTTGGACATCTCGTTTTGGACCCATCCACAGAATGCGCGCCACGCTTTGGTCTCGATTTTACCACGAGTTGGATTTTGTAAGCCGAGATCCTTTCTCTTTCCAGAGCAGAGCCCCAAATACCGCGTGCGATGACGGTTGGACTCATTCGGGTCTTCTACGATACGCTACTTCACATCGGCAATAGCATCTGCGGTTTGCGATTTGTGGCGCTCGTTTTATCGGCGCCTCTGAAATGGCAAACCAAACTAGGTAGGTATAAGCATAATCAAATAATAGCGATCAAGAAGACCGACCCCAAAACCACATGTCTAAAATACTCTCTTCATATAACACCTGAAATATTTTTTGAAATTCTGGCAAGCGTTTTTGATGACTATTAATTTGCGTAAAAAAACGATTTATGTAAATTAATGCACGGAAAGAATGAGAATACTTAATTTTCAGTTATCGTCATGTCCTAATCGCAGCAATTAATTCCTAAAAACTATGACGTAGGCCACGGGCAAATTTGGAATTATTGATAAATTAGATTAGATTGGAAAACCAAGTTGGAGAGAGAGAGAGAGAACGAGGAAAGGAAGAGAGAGAGAGAGAGAGAGCTAAATTAAATGAAGAATAGAAGTTCTTATCTACGTTATTACCTGTTGATTTGAAATGATTGCCTTGGCTTGGCATAAATGGCCTTCATTCAATAAAAGAGTTTTCGTGTAACTTTCATTGAACAAATGTGAAAAACTACAGATAAACAACACATACTCAGTTTTACGATAAATTATTGCTAAAGTAAGCTGCATCAATTATGGTGCGAGAGAGAGAGAACACGAGCGAAAGCTTCGTTTTAGTCTAAAACAAGCGTTTAGGAGGTTATATTAGCCCGTGTGCACTGATGCAATAGCAGGAGTGTAAATATTTGCACTGTATATATGTATATACATATGTACTCCTATATGTTATACCATATATAAACAGCCCAAACAGCTACCTGGGTGTGCAAAATAACACTGCATACGCACTGCTATTTTCTACTACCTTTTTCGCCCAGCCAAGTACTACTCTCCCATATTTGAGTTCACAAATGGCAAAATATAATAATAAAGTAGGAAGTGGTCATCAGCGGTGATGAGTAGTTCCTGTTATTACCTGTTTCGTCTAACCGTCAGCTCATTACTAGTTAAAAATTTACAATTCAACTCACTTTTGTTTGTCACACTTTTTTGCCTTTAACACAGCCTCTACGCTTGGCTGACCAAAAATGCTCGATTTATATTTAGTATGTAATTATGCTAGGGAGAAGCTCGATAATCCACCTACATACATATATGTAGTTTATATGTTGCATATAAATTCGTGCTATTCAATTTGCCAATCGAAGTGAAACAAATGATAGTAATCGTTTTATATAGAAGGAGGAGGCATATAGTCTGTTTTAGATCCGCTAATACATACCCGAAGTATGAGTGAGCAGTACAAAAAAAAATTCACTAACCTTCTTCACTGTTGCATGTGAAGAACACTGTCTGCTTGACGTAGGAGAATCCGAGGGTCCAACATTAACTCGGACCACAGGCAAAATACTCACCCTCCCGTCAGTAAACACAATTAAGGTTCCACAGCTAATCCCAACCAGACAGCCGAACGTTTTTCTATTCGACTTGCACCCCTGTGCTCTGAGATCACTCATCAACAACTCGTTAAGAGGTAACTATTGGTCTAAAAGCTCGCAAAAACAGCTGATACGATGAGTATTGCCGTGTCGCAGTGGAGGGAAAGCAGTCTACCTAATTCGCAATTCTAAGATCGACAACCGCTACACATACGGGGTGGCCGAGAACTGAAGAGGGAAGTAATATGCATGTGCAGACAAAAAAGAAAGAGGCCGAGATGCGTGAGTTGGAAGACCTTGAGAAATTGGCAGACAAGAAAAATGCTTGAAAAATCGGCGAAAAAAAGGTTTCAAGACCGGAGCAAACTATTGTAGGACCCATTTAATGATTGATGGCTAAAGTATACTGATTTCATGGAGAGAAAAATTCTTCAGGTAGCTTAATGGTAATGAAAATGGAATACCAGAAAATGGCGAACCCGATTCACCAATCGGCGACGAAGGTAGAAGTGGAAAATGTCGATGGATTGCCGTCTGAGTTATTCAGATATGTTGGCGAAGAACTCATAAGGTGTATGCTTCTTTGCATATCATAGTCGGTTGAAAGGCTGTGTGGCATGCATTCGCCAATTACCTTGGGATGAGGCTCCTAAATATCGCAGATAAGGTCCTATAGAGCAAATTATGTGAAAGACTAAGGCTCATATCAACAAACTGATTGGACCTTATCAATGTGGATTTAGACCTAGTAAATCCATCTTTGGACAGATATTCATCATGCACCAAATCTTCGAAAGACCCGTGAAAGAGGATCGGTTCGTCGATTTTAAAGTAACCTTTGACAGCACAGTAAGGAGCTACCTCCAAGCCGCTAGGTCTGAATTTGGTACTCCAGCACAAATTATACTGCTGTCAAAACTGACGTTAATCAAGACCAAAAGCTCCATCAGAATGGGGACAGATCTTCCCGTGTCTTACAAAATCGTACGAAGTTTCATACCAACTGAATTCTTATCGTATGAGTTCTGCTTTCTCAAGACCGGATAAGGAAGCGAAGCAAATGGATGGGGTAGTGAACGTCTAACCGGCGAAACATCTCCTGTCATCCAACAAACAGTCATCGCATTCGCTGCTCGGCACCCGCGTCACATTAGACAGTCATAAATATCAAGTCGCACATAACTTCGACTGTCTTGGAACGAGACAATATAACGCCAACAATATAACGATGAATCGTTCTGGTCAACAGGTGCTGCTTCGGGCTGAGTAGGCATGTTGAAAGTAAAGTCCGCACCCAACGAACATCAGGCCAAACTTTACAAGTCTCTAAACATTGTGTGATGACGAGATATACGACGGCATGGACATAGTTCAGCGAATCACGCAACATCGTTACTTTGGCTAGGCCATGTGGAACGGATGGATAAGAATACTCCAGCTTTTAATATTTCCGATGCAGTAACCGCCGGTGAAAATAGAAGAAGCGGAAGACCACACTTTGTTGGAAAGATCAGGTGGACCAGGTCCTGCCTAGTTTGGCCAAACAGCGAAAAGAAGATAAACGGTGTCTACGCGAGTAAAAAAGAGAAGTCAGCTGGGATTACTTGAGCATTAAATTTGCATGACTATGTTCGAACATTAAGACCTACTAAGTAGCATATAAACATAATATAATATAATATAAAGGTCTTTAAAATATCGACTTCTTTCACAAGTCATGATGTGTAAACACAAAACTCAGATGCCGATAATATTCTAATTATGCTCATCACTATGATATTCCTCTTCCTTTTTTTAACGATTTTTTTATACAAATAAGTGTTTTTATCATATCTTTCAGCGCGGCAATAATCGAAACGGAAATTTAGTGCAATGCTTGATGACGCTTAACCACAGATAACTGTATATGAACGGCTCGTGGCGAGATTGGTTGGCCAATTCAGTTGGCAATATCTGATTTTCTCAGCGGGTTGTCTAAGTGTCGAGAGGGTAAGTTAAGAGAGCTCATTCACTTAAATGTTAAAATTTAATCAAATTGTATTTTTTAATAAATATTTTTAGATTATTTAGATACTTTAAATACTTGTACATACATACATTTACACATACGTATATAAGTTATATTTTGCAAGTCATCCAAAATTAATGCTTAATAAGTATTATATCAAACATTGTATTCACTCTTACTCACATATACATACATACATATTTAAATATTTTAACGCCTGAGTGTGACTAAGAGCGAAGTGTTAAGTAAATAATTAATTAGACGCGATTTTTTTTTGGAAATAAATCAGAAAATGATTTTTCGATAAAATTCGCACAAAATTAATTTTAACCAGCTCTCAGCGAGCAGAAGTGTTTGTTGTCTGTTGTGATTGTCTTTGTGTTTGTTGACTGCGCAGAGGTCCGAGTGGATGTTGGAACCACGTCAAGTACACTGGGGACATCTCGTCCATCTACCATCGTTTGCAACTTTTTCGATCTGGTGACAGCCAAGTAGCTTGATGATGTGCTTGAATCTAGTACTACAGACAACATATTTGTGCCCCGGCCAAACCGATCAGCCTCAACCCATTTGGGAATGTTTCGTTGCGCCAAAGATACTCCTTGCGCCCACCCTGGCGTCACAAAGACTTGCTCGATTGCGTTCTTGCCCCGTTCATTATACTTCTTGGACGGCGGTGATGTCAGCCTTTAGTTTTACGAAGGCAACAGCATACTCTCAAGTAAAGAATCGGACATTTCAGGTGGATGCCCTTAAAGAAAAGAAATTCACACATTCGCCGTGGTTGTCCTCAAAAGCGGGTATCTAATCCGAGGCGTTGTAGAACTCTTTCCTGGAACTGGATATGGCAGTTCCCAAATCCAACTCACAACTTCGATAGTCGAATGGGTTTCTGTTTTTTTACACATTTATATAGTAAAACATCAGTGGACCTTTATACCGAATATGTCGGTGTGGCTCCATTGATGCTTTAGTCATGAAATTATCTTCATGCCTTACAAAAGTCCAGTACTAGTTAAAATTTCTTCTATCCAACTACAGCAAACTCGGAACAGCAGCGTCATATTATTAGGAGTCTTCAGTCATCTAAACTACATATGGAATCTATGCTTTGGAGGGTACTCGTACATATTACATATATCATCAATTATTCATCAATTATCATTTTGTCACCTCGAAATCAATTCCTTTCCCTTGCGCTAGCGTTTTTTCCAAATCTCGAACCCTTTCATAAATGACCGTTTTTGGTCTGCCCTTCGGCTCTATGAGCGATTCGATTTCTATTTCTTAGATCATCGAAAATCTTGTAAACACTTTTCCTCGTAATAGCTGGACTACTCCACCTTCGAAATCTGCTTTGACAATCTCTTTTCTACGAGAACTACAAACACTAAGATATGGTAGAGCCTCCGACATCTTTATAATTGGCGCTTTGTAACCCCTGAAGCGATTTTCGGCTGAGTTTCTCCTCCAATTTGTGGTTTTGCGTCTTAATGTTTTTCCAACAAATGGAGGGACCTACAGTTTATGGTATACTAAGCTCCTCCGAACGGCTGATGGTTTTTATACGAGGATCATTTATTTCATGTCCGAAATACACTCGGAGGGGTGGACATTCCCTGCCGACATCTTTATAGATGACTCAAAACACGATTATATGGGAGCTTGTGATATCCTCTCACCAGACCATTACCTACCGCGTCTTCCAAGTACATAGACTTTATTGCAATCCCGCAGAGCCACATTTGCTAACATGTGCTCTTTTGGATTGAATAGTCAATTGAAAATCCAAGTCTTCTCACCCAGCTCTACAAGTCGCCCATCATTCTCCTTTCTCCAGCTATATGGTGCGAACGATGATGACATCTGTGAGTCGTCGCTTGGTGTTTTCAAAAGAAAAGTTGTGCGAACGAAAAGCTGTACGACGATATTGACATAGTTAAGAGACAGTCTAAGTCATGTTGCCCGAAAGTATTCGATGCAGTGTCCGCCAGTGGAAGTAGAGGAAACAGTTGGGATCAGTTGAGAAGCGATTTGTCTTTACTTGGTACTGCTTTGCGCCACCAATTAAACTTTCCAACAAATATAAAAAAATCTACCGCTACGAATGATTACTTCGCTCTCTTCAAAAAAAAGGCAAAAACAAATACCATAACTACAGATGATCTCCCAGTTCAAATAGGCAAGTCAGCAAGTGAGTAAACGTGTGACGTGTGACGTGTGTGTGTGCAATAGTTGCGCAAACAGTAGATACTGAGTAATTATGTAATTAAAATTCCACTTTTCCTGACAAATAATTCAATATTTACTCAGAGTTTAAAGTTTATAATCCAACTGTCAGACGAACCCTCCAAACGAGATAAATAAATCAACGGACAGATGCGCAACAAAATGCAATAATCTTTATGAGTTTAGTATGTTTGTATGGCATTTTAAATATTTTATTATTATTTAACTTGGTTTGGCTGCAGTCAAAGAAGATTATGAATGTAAATAAAGCTACTGACTGGTAGTGAGCCATATTTAAATTACAGTATATATGGTATATACATACACGTATGTACATGTATGCTTGTTAAGACGAAAGTCAACTTCACAGTTCGTAAGTTGTGATCAAACTTAGCCGAAATATTTTCACTTTTTGCCGCGCATAGTTCCGCTCATCCGAAGGTATTTCATCACATAATGAAACAATAAAAATGGAAGAGTGTTATCAATTGAATAGGAAAGAAGAGAGATAATTTGGTATTAGCCATATGTACATAAGTACATAGATAATTAATTAATACATATTTACATAAAGTGAAGTACTTATGCCCTGCAGGGGAAAATACTAGTTGCCAACTAGAATCCAACTAGTTTACATTTTTACGCCACACTAGTTCGTTTTCATCTGCCAGGTCATACGAGTTGACAATTGTCCTACTAAGCATCAGCTTCAGACTAGTTGTATACAAGTTCATTTAGGCATGTTGAATTTCTACTTCACCAAAAAAAAAATGAAAAAAATAAAAATAAAAAATAATTCAAATGAAAATCAGTTTGCCGGCTGCGAGTATCGAACCTCACGCACCGCAGTAAAGACCTCTAACCAATAAGCTATCCTCATATTTTAGAGAGTAACGAAATCTGCGCACTTCAACAGAACTTTTTAGGAAATGAAACTCAGTCATAGCGTACTAAAAACAACAACAACATACGAATGACGGAGTGGTGAAAATTTCTGGTTCACCAAAATTCAAAAAAAATAAATAAAAATTATTACGCCTTTGAAGAAGACTCGAACCTGGAGCCTAACGCTCTACATCCATAACCGCTAACAGAGCAGAGAATGGAATTCGGCCGCGGCGTGCCGATATAACAACAACAAACGGTGGTGGAAATTATTATTTCACCCGTTACTGGTGGACTTCTTAACAAATAACGAACCGGTATGATATCATCTTCAACATACTAGTATTTAACTAGAATTTTTGCATACTAGTTGGTTTTCCCCTGCAGTGTGGTTACATTACACATAGAGGCTTTCTATGGGATCACCAACAAGAACTCTTGAGAACTTTAACGGTTTTGAAATGAAATATATTCGTGAAACGAGGCATATACGTGTATAGAAAGTAGATTTTCAAAACTATTATCTAAACAAAAAATGGCATGTTATTTTAGTACATAATGTAAGCTATTTTTCGACATAATCGCCATTTCTCTTCCTCTAAAGAGTTCCACGCCAACCCCTTCGCCCACTTCTCCATCTCCTAACTTACCTCCTCGTCGGTCGGTCGTAAACCTTTTTCCACTCAAGTGCAACTTCAAAGCATTGCTGTTGGTATTAATTCTGGTTCCAAGATAGACGTAGATATCTACGACTTTTAAAGTTATGTCTGTCAATAGTGACGTGTGATAAGAGTCGGGAGTGCGTTGACTGTTTTGTGTTGACGGGAGATATTTCGCTTTCTTCTCGTTCACCAACAGACCCATACGCCATGGTTTCTTACCGAGTCTGGATAATCATCGGTCTACGCCTGAAGTTTTACGCTCTTACTGTTTATTGTACCTTCTCTATTCAGCTCTATAGATTTAATTATTTTCTCCAGCAATAAATTCAGGAAGTCACCCTGTCTGAAACCTCATTTGGTTCCCGATCCGGATGCAGCTTTTGGTTATGCTTTACGTTAGCTTACACAGGCGTATAACTTTTGAGGGACACCGAATTCAGGCATAGCCGCGTAGTGGCTCCTTCTTTTTGTGCTGTCGTAGGCTGCTTGCTGCTTAAAATCGACGAAGAGGTGTGGTGTGTGTCGACTCTTTTTTCGTGGGTCTTTTCCAAGATTTGGCGCATGGCGCATATTTGGTCAACAGTGGGTTTAAAGACCTAAAGCCACACTGATAAGTTCCAATCTTTCCAGTCTTTCACATCAAACGTTCGATGGGAACTTATATGCTATATTGAGGAGGCTTATCCCGCGATAATTGGCTTAGACTACGGGGTCGCCTTTCTGTGGTTTGAGCCGAGCACATTTTGATTCCAATCGTTGGTAGGAGCTGATTGTTTTTCCCCAGTCTGATCCTCAATAGAACTCAGTAGGTCATATATGGTGCTATCAAAAAGCTGTAGTCCTGGGTGAGCTGAAGAATACTCAGCTGTTTGTTATGATCCAAGAGCGCTTTGCTATTTGAAAGGCGGTTAATGTTTATCTTAACCAGGTTCTACTATACTCTTATACTCGTATGCATACATACTCATATATATTTAGCAGGCCAATTAATAAATGAAATAGAATCATATATGTATTTCAAATTCTTATCGTTATCTGTATAAATTTTTTTTGGAAAGTCTTGATCATTATCATTTTAAAAAAACCAAATTCAAGGAATGCCAAGACAGGGTGGCAAACGACACTTTTTATTCTGTTTATACCTATATATATGTATGTACGCATTTACCGAAAAATACGTACAAATTACGTAGCAACGCGATGACTTGGCATTTTCCCACTCAAACACTGTGGTTGTTGTAAGTAAAAATATTTTATTTTTTTTTTGTTTTTTGTTGTTGTTCCATTTGCTTATTTATTTTAATTGTTTTGCATTCAAAACATTTCTCAATTTCACATTTTTTTCAATTAGAATGTTGATCATACAAATTTACATATATATGTACATAAGTATGTATGTATGTATGTATATACTTCAATTCAATTTCATTTAAATTGATAGCATTTATGGAAATACTAAAGTACATTCATATGTACAGCTGTTGGCAACTAATTAGAAACGCTCTCTTCTTGCAAGTGCTTGTTGGATATAATACTAAAAACGCAAATTTACCGTTATATTTCCTCAAAAAAAAATTAACAAATGTTTTTGTTAATTATTATATTATATTATTCAACAGTAACATATTCATAACGTTTTGTTGTTTTAGTAATAATATTACTATTTTTTTGTAAGTATTTATCTTAAATTTAATATTTAAAATCAATTAAAATTTGTATCTCAAATTTTGTGGTGTATGCATTAATTCGTGCGGTTTTTTTTAGAAAACGAAGACTTTATTGTGAAAAAATTGTTATACATTTAATGTTCAAAGTATTGCCCATCGGAAACTACAATGTTTGACCATCTTTCTGGCAGTTTGTGGATCCCATCCCAAAAGAACTTCTCCGGCTTGGAGATCAAGAAAGAATCGAGCCAATTTCTGATACCCTGTTCTGAAGTGAAGCGTACTCCGGTGAGGGCATTCTGCATTGATTTGAACAAGTGGAAGGTGCTATGGTGTCTGAGCTATAAGGCGGGTGAGGTAGAACTTCCCACCCACAGTTTGCCAAATAGTTTTTAACTGGTCTTGCATTTTTTGTGGTCGCATATTTTGGTCGTTTTTCCGCGATGGCCTTTTTCAAACGAATCAATTGTTTTCGGTAGAGGTCCTCATTGATCGTGGTCCCACCAAATACATAGCATAACCTTGGCACCATGGATATTCGGCTTTGCCGTGGATGTCGGTGGTTGGCCGAGCTTCGCATGCGATCTTTTGCGCTTTGGGTTATCATAATGAAACCATTTTTCATCGCCAGTGACAATCCGATGCAAAAATTACTTATTTTAGTGGCGTTGAAGCAACATTTCCGACATGCAGAATCGACGTTCGACGTCTCCTGGCTTTAATTCATAAGGCACCCAATTTCCAAGCTTCTGCATGATTCCTAATGATTTTAATCATCTGGAAACGGTTGCTTGATCAACTCCTGATACTTTTGCAAGTTCTTCTTGCGTCTGGCATGCATCTGCGTCGAGCAATTCTTCGTCTTGAAATTTCTTTGCCACAAAAAGATGGCCTTAAAGCCTTAAAGCATATCCAGAATTTTAAAACTGTTGCAAATATCGCATTCAAAAAAAAGCCCCGGAAAACTTCAGCAGGAATAGACCACAGAATAGCAGTGATCTCGCGAAGAGACCCAAAAAAGAGTGAAATCCAGGATAAATTCACTGTTTAAATATCGAAGAGAATAATTGCATGGCGTTTGGTCGAATATGGACTTCATGGAAGAGCAGCACGCAAGAAACCCCTTCTGACAAAAAAAATTCAAAGAAAACGACGTGTAGACTTTGCCCATTCTCATTGGTCTTGGACCCAAAACAAGTGGAAGTATATCGTTTGGAGCTATGAAACAAAAATAATCGCATTATTCCTGATTATGTTCAACGGCCCATTAACCAAGAGTTTTAATCCTCACTATGTTTCACGAATAGTGAAGAATAGTGGAGCATCAGTCATGGTGTGGGAATATTTTTCCTGGAATGGTGTTGGTTCACACTACAGGATAAATGGATTTTTAAATCAGGAGAAATACGTCGACATACTGGAAAATGTCATATTGCCTTGGGCTGAGGAAAACTTTCCAAATCACACCGTAGAATTGACGAAAAAATGTTTTGACGAAAATTCCAACAATGTTTTGGAATGGCCATCATCCAGTCCAGACTTGAACTCTCTGTGGTGTCCTGAGAAGAGTCGTTAGTGTTAAAAATATCCTAAACATGGATGTCCTTTTTGAGGAAGTAAGAATGGTATGACAAGCAATATCAGTGGCGCGCTGCCGAATTCTTATACATAACATCAATGCGAAATCGGTGTGAGGCAGTGTTGCACCAGAAGGGTTATGCAACCAAATACTAACTAAAAGTAAACATATTATGTATCTTAATATCATTATTTTTTTCGGATTAAATATTTTCGTTTCCAATTAGGTGTTGCACTCAATTCATGGATTTCCCATGTTTTTGTAAAAAAAAAATATATAAAAATGAATTTTGAATAAATTCCTTGGAATATGATTTTAAGTTTTGTATAGGTATGTTTAAATAAAATTAGAAAACAAATTATGAAAATGTGTGCTTTAAAATAAGCATCGTTTCTAATTAGCTGTCAACAGCTGTATGTGTTGTTGTATACACACTTGCACAACCATACAAACATACATACGTGTGCATATATACACGTGTCAGCTGTTTACAATTGTCGGCTTTTCTTATTCACATTCTTATATGTATACTATTATTATTATTGTTATTATTATTGTATTTTTTCTTTGCATTATCGAGCATTATAAATATATACGATATCTACATACCTACATACGTGTACGATATGTATGCTATAAGCATTTGAAAATCAACAAGTCAGGCAAGTCGTTAATGGTTGATGAATAATTACATATGTACATATGTACATTGGTGGGAAGATTCGCTGGTGCAAATTCCTACATACATATGTACTTATGTACTTATGTACATGTGTCATTTGTTGTTTACATGGAATTACACATACAAGTATGTATACTCTTGTACTCGAATATATATATAGGTATGTGTATTTTATGACAATTTCAGTGTGAGCGCAATTATTTGTTCATATGTACATATGTATGTATGAAATCTATTGGCACGCGGCAATCGAACTTATGGTACACATACATACATATATATTTCTACGATTTTCTTTGTGTTCATACACTATTGCCTATAAGTATGCAATGAAAAATCGATGAATGTATTGTGCTATCGATTAATGATTAATGATTTGTTATGGCCGACATTGGACGGACAAAGTTTACTTTCAACAAAATGACGCCACACAAGCAACGAAACCATCGATCTTTGCAGAGAAAAGTTTCCGGACCGTGTTATCTCCCAAAGAGGTGATCGCAATTGGCCCCCGAGATCTTGTGATTTAACACCTTGCGACTTCTTCCTTTGGGGTCACGTGAAAGATAAGGTCTACGCCAGCAGCAGCTTTACGAAGCAGCCCCTTTGCGACCCTTTGTGATAAAAACTTTCATAAAAAGAATATGGTCCTGTAAGCGTAGCCGTGGCGGCCATTTGACTGATATTGTTTTCCATTATTAATGGCATTTATTCCTCTTTACATTAAAATAACCATCCGATGCGATTTTTCTAAAAAAAAATGGGATTCCTCTTTGAATATCAAAATAGTACCTCCAATTGGAAAACCCTGTATTTTTATCAATCTGAAGGCAAATCAAAAGCATGGAGCTGAGTTGAGGCAAAGTTCAATGGGTCTGCCTGTATCGGTATATATCTTGTTGGGTCTATATCTCCTTCGGGTACTTACGAGGGAATTAACAAAAATTCGGTCAGTTGGTGACTTTCAATTTGTTTTTGTTAAAACTAAAAATAACAAATCCTTAAACGACCGACTAAAATGGAGATGAGAAAACGCAAGATAGCTGAGGATAGGTCAGACGAAATTCCACCACCAACGCAAACAGAAATTCGCAATATGATTATCTTCAGGAGAGGACGAGCGTCGAGAAGGTCGACCAAAATCTTCCACTGATGACGTCACTGTAGCTCTGGTGAAGTCCAAAATTGACGAATGTCCACGATTGACACAATAAATGATTGCTAATGAATTGGGTTTGAATGTCATGGCTGTATCACGAATATTGAGTAATCAACTGGGATACACGAAGAAATCTGCTCAATGGGTACCACAAATTTTAAATGAGGCCCGAAAAGAGGATCGAGAGCATTTTGCGCATTTTTTCCTAAACAAATTCGAAAAGGGTCAGCCTAGCAACTTTGGTAAAGTCGTTACTGGTGATGAATCTTGCTTCTATAAGTACGATCCAGAAACCAAACAGCAGTCCATGGTATGGAACCCAACAGGAGCAAGCCCATCCCTAAAATCTAAGCAACAAAAATCAGCTGCAAAAGTAATGATGCCAGTTTCCTTCACCCCAACTAAAATCGTAGCTATTATTCCACTGGAAAAGGGTCAGATGGTAACTGCAAAATGGTACATCGAAGAGTGTTAACCAAAAGTTTTCAAAATTTGTTGGAAAACAGGAAAAAAGAGGATTTGCGGTGCTACTTTTTACATCATGACAACGCGTCATCCCACACTGTTGTAATAACGAGTTATTTTATTGCGATCTCTGAGATCGAAAAATACGTCTAGCAGCATATTCCCCAGATATAGCATCTTGTGATTTCTGGTTATTTCCAAAAATTAAAAAAAAAATAAAAGCAAAGGTCTATAATAGTAAAGAGGAGATAATTAATGGGGTTAATGCTGAACTTCTTGATAAGCTTAAAAAGCAAAATTTTGAAGAATGTTTTCAGAAGTGCATCTATAGGCTTAAGAAATGCTTTGAAATCAATGGTAATTATGTAGAAAAGATAAAAAAGGAAAAAATTATGAATTAAAACCAAAAGAATATTTTTTTTTTCTGGTCACCTTACCGAACTTTTGTAAATCCCCTCATACACACTTCCGCCAAAAATTAATTTACCTTTCCATATACGAGGTGTGAACAGAAAATATTCTTTGCGCTACCATAAGTGTATTATATCTGAGGGGGATTACTTTGAAGGGGTCAAGATAGTTATTGATGAATAAATAAATACTTTTTGAAAAAATTGCAAATAACGGTTATTTTCTGATCATACCTCGTACTTGAAATGTTCAATAATTAAAAATATTATTTACAAGCTAAATTTATTTACAAATATAACAAGATATCAGTAGAAAGTAAATGTCTTCGGCATAATATATGATACTTACATATATATTTTCATAAATATATATATATATGTATTATACATAAATATCTATACATATGTACGTAACAACTATCAACACTTAATTTAAATATAATATAACAGACAGATTTACACTAATACTTACACACTAATTAACATTTAAAAAAATAAATGTATATATAAATCAAAAATTTGGTAAAATTATTATTGACTATTTAGAATTAGAGGTATATAATATGTATGTAGATATGTGTGTACGCACATATATAAAATTTGTTTTGTTTGTTTGTTTAGGAATGCGTGCCAAGAGCCTTCGGCTTGCAATTTCTTAGCTGAGGTAAATGCTCCAATGGCTTATTCACTTTATTCTGTGGCTACATATTTATGCATATATTTATATACATATTGTACATATGTACTACAGAAACTTTTCGCTAGCAAATTTGACATTTTCCATATATAAAAATATATAAACAATAAATCAGTCCATATATTTCCATTAAATATAAAATATATGGGCGTTGGCAGATGGCACTCAATTAAATAAATAAATTAAAAAAAAAAAAAAACATTTGTTCTATTCTATTGTAACGTGGTTTTCTTATTCTTCCTCAGAAGATCTTCAATTATCCAACCCGCAATGGCAATGATGTTCAATCCATTGAGAACATGCAGGGTATAGCCATAATCCGTAGCATCGCGTATAACACCTGGAAGAGCATTAGGAAATTATTTAATACTGTTCACTCTTTGACAAACCCCTTCTGTCCTCATACTCACCAACAATTGGTCCAAAAATGAGTGAGAAAATGCCAGACATCAGCAATTGTAGACCAGCAGCAGCGGGTAGACGCTTCAAGGGCACATAACCCGGTATGATGAGTAGCGAGAAAATTGTACGGAAAGCCTTAAAGAGACCCAAGAAACCGAAAGTCGCAAGCAACCAATAGAAACTGCGACAATAGATGAGGAACACACGACCCAAACACATGCCCAATATGCCGATAATGAAGAAATTTTTATTGCTCAACGGTATTTTCGCAGTGAGCAGTGGTGTGAGGAAACGCAGTATAACATCGCAAACGCCCAAGCAGGACATGGCGAAGGCGATTTGTTGGTTTGTGAATTTGAAGTCGGACAAAATGAATGGCGTTAAGATGGCGAAATTGATCTCCACAAAGTTGATTATCGTCATGCCCATTGCCAAGTTGACGTAGGTGAAGTCGCGCAACAGATCCAAGTCGAAGAATATGATCACCTTTTGATAGAAGGGTAGCTTTTGACGTGCCTCCTCTTCCTCGTCTATCATTTCCTGCAGCGTCTTTTCTGCCACGGTCTCTTGCTTTTCCGCAAATTCCAATTGCTTCTTATGCTGCTCGGCCACTATACCCTCATCCAAGTGCTCCAACTTAGTTGTGTGGTCGAAATTCGTATGCAAATGTTCCAATTCATCTTCTTTAATACTCTCACTCGTCGAGAAGGAGCGCTGTTTTATCGCCGCCCTACCAGCGCCGACGCTACTCAAACGTCTCAGCCGCTGCATTTGCACACTATCGCCGGTGCTGAGACGATGTCGCTGCGTGAGCGTGTTAATGGATGTACGTGAACCATACCAACCATCATTGGCACGCGCCAAACTGTGTGTGTCGGGTTCGACAAATTGTTCGGGCTCTTCGTCCTCATACTGTTGGGACACTGGTCGCACAGCTTCGGCGTCACCTTGAATCTTTTTCACATGCCACTGTACGGGCTGGAAAATCAATGAAGATGCGAAGTTATGCAGTGAGAGACCGGAGAAGATGAGCACCGTGCCTTTGACGCCCACCGACTGCACTAGGAATGTGGCTAAATGTGGTAAAATGATTGGACCCATGCCAGCCACGCCGAATTGATACGATGTGGCGGTGCGACGTTTCACTTTGAAGAAAGTATTAACTGCCATTGAAGACGCTGATACCATGAGACCACGTCCGAAGGCTAAGAACGAGAAGAATATTATTATTATGCACGATAAGTAATTTAACATTGCAGAACTCACCATAGAAAAATGAGAAAGACATCATATAGAATAGGAATGATTGTGCGAATACTGACAAAAACATGCCGATGAAGATGAGCGTTGAGCCGCCCAGTGCAACTTGGCGATATGTAAATCGTCGGAAGAGCGGTCCATTGAGTAGACCTGTGTAGAGAAAGGAAATGGTTGTTGTTATTTTGAGAAGAAAGCTCATGGTTGATAGTTCAGTCAAGGTTTATAGAAAGAAGTTATTAAATTTCGATAGGATGACGGTGTCTCGAGACTAAACCTACTCCGGATCTGTTTTTATGTTGTAATAACAGATTTTCCATTTGTTGGAAAAACATCAAGACGCAAAACCAAAAATTGGAGGAGGAGCTCGGCCGAAAATCGCTTCAGCGGTTACAAAGCGCCAATTATATATATATTAACAGATTTTCACAACTCAAAAACTGTATCATTTAGACCGAGAGCTCATATAATGGCACTTAAAGAAATTAAGAAACAAAAAATATGACTTCAGGCCATTCGATCGATGGTTTTAGTGAAGTTTAAAATGGATCTCTGAAGATCATTTACTCTTACAGTATTCAAATAGGAAATATCATATTAAAGGGAGTCTCGTCAATTAGGAGATTGTGGAGATCGCAGAGCCAATTCTATGCTCCAAAATTCTCCCAGGTTGTTGAGTATTGCTTCAGGGGATGACAGAGCTGAACAGATTCTTCCGCATTAAGAGTGCTTCGGTATGGCTTTAGCCATGTTCTGGAGATTCGTGTCAAGCCTGGTCCAGTGGATAGCGGAGAAGATCAAATTGTTCATATTTTCTGATATTTTAAACGTTATTGGGGTTCTGGCGGGATACTGCCTCACGGTAGAACATACATAAAGGATAAAGATGTTGTAAGAGCTGTGGGAATGATGAGAAGGAAGCGACATATTAGATTTAGTAAAAAGCATCCATTATGCTTCCAGGCTTCATCCGATTTATGTCAAATATGCATCGCTTTGCTCGTTGGATATTTTGAAAATAATGTATTATGCCTCCTTATTAGCGAAAAATTGGCACAATTCCCAGGCTCTCTTGCGGCAATTTCTTCACCAGGCAAATCATTCACCATAGACAGGAACAGATGGTAATCACTTGATGTGAGGTCTAGACTATAAGGTACCTTTCTCAACAAATGGTGCTTCAGTGAACTTACGGGGTTATGGATTAATGTTTACATTTTAATTAAATATCTAAAGCTCTGAAGCGGATCGACCTTCCCAATCGACATCGCTTCGCTCTGCGGGCTTTTGAAAAGTACCAAGAAGATCCGACGTTTTCGAGCCAAATTTTGTTCAGCGATAAAGCCTATTTCTGGCTCAATAGGTATGTAAGCAAGCAAAATTGACGCATTTGGAACGAAGAGCAAGCTGAAGAGACTCAAGAGCTGCTATTTCTTCAAGAGAAAACAAAGGTGTTGTGGGCCAGTGGAAACATCGGTCCATATTTCTTTAAAAATGATGCCGGTGCGAACGTAACTGTCAATCGCGCCATGATAACCGACTATTTGATGTCTGAAATTGAAGTTGGTGATTTCGGAGACATTTGGTTTCCCACACATCAATCAATGGATTTATTGAGAGAACACCTCTCGGTGAGCAGATAATTTCACGATTTGGGACGGCCGATTGGCTACCAAGATCGTGTGATATCACACCGTTAGACTTTTTCCTGTGGGGATGTGTTAAGTCTAAATTCTAAGCGGACCATCCCGCTTCGATTCATCAATATCACGCGTATCATTCGCCAGTTACCACTCGAAATGCTCGAACATTCGAAAATTGAATTCAACGCATGAACCATCTGAGACATAGCCGCGGCCAACAATTAAAAGAGATAATCTTAAAAAAGGAAATGCTAAAGAATGTTCTTGCGGATATGTTTGTCCCCATTAAATTTGAATTTTCTGTAATTTTTTCTTCAAAAAAGTAGGGAACCTCGATATGGAGCACCCTTTATATATCTATAACCACTGAAGCAATTTTCGAACGAGATCCTTCTCTAATTTGTTGTATGTGCCTTGATGTATTTTTCCAACAAATGGAGGAACCTATAGTTTGTTCTAAGCTGCCTCCGAACGACGATCGATATGTGGAGCTTTTATTTCATTTCAGAAATACACTCGGAGGGTTCGACATTTCCCGCCGAGGGGTGACGCAATTAGAAAAATTTATTTTCTATAATTTTGTATGTTGTTTGGACCAGGATTGTAAACACTGCCGTGCTAATTACGCGGCTTCTGCGACCTGCGATTTCATACAGAGTCTATAATAGCTCGCCAGTCTTTCGTTGTGCGAGTTAACTAGTCCTCTATGATCAAATGAACAAATCTACCTGTTAACGCCGAAACGGCAATCTGTGTGTTGATAATCGTCGTCAGCTGCGAACTGGAAATGCCAATACTGTACATATAATCTCGAAAAATTATGCCAAACTGCTGAGCCAAGCCGAATGTCACCAACTGTAATGAGTAAAGTTTTAAAAAAAAATCATAAAAATAAAGAAAAATGATAAAAAATTATTTGATTAATGCAAAATATAATAAATTTTAAGTTTTATGCATTTAAGAACTTAATTGCCAACTCACCACAGCAATACCGCTCGCCACGGTAACCAGCCAACCCCAACCGCCATCGGGCGCTACAAAATCATCGCCCAAATCACTTTTGTCGCGACGCTTCTTTTTCGGCTTTTTATGCTGTTTGGCCGTACCAGCGTCGACAATTTGTGGGGTATTATATGTTTTTTCGGGCGTTGATTTATCACCATTTAGGGGAATTATTAATTTCGTTAGTTTCGGTGAAGTAGATCGATCATAAGTGTTGTTGTGCCCATTGTATTTGTTATTATTTTCACTCACAGCTGTTTTTTGCTCCATTTTTGTATTAATTTTCAACAGTCGGTTAGGTAGACCGACTTATTAGCGGTTTAGATTAACAGTTATGCACTAAAATAATATAAAAAGAAAAATTGTTAATTTTAAAGTTTACAACTAAAAGAGATTAAATTTATCATTATTACTCAGGTGAAGTGAGCAGATGTGAGATTACGGCGCGCCACGCGTTTAACGTCATTCGACCGACCGTTAGTGAAAGTGTACTGCATTTAAAGCCTTAAGAATCGTCAAAGCCTATTACGTCTGAGTGGAATTATCAAGATAAGCAGAAGTTTGGGTACAACATTGGAAATGTATTGGTTCTTGAATCATTGTTGATAAATAATTAAATACTTAAATTCTTATTTATTTAATTTTAACTTATTTTCCTTTATTAAATTCTATTTTATTTGCAAACATCAACGCACTGATGGAATCTACTTGGGATCAACCAGTAATTGTGAAAATGTTAAAATTATAAACGAAATCAATTGTGGAGCTCTACATGTAAAGACACAGTAGAGGCCAATGAAAAGATGAATGAGCTGGCAGGCTGTCACCATCGACTCCTTCCAACATAGGACGCACCACCAAATTATTGAACAAAATAGAACTTGTGGATGAATTGATGGAGCTTTCATATCAAAAAGCTAGGTAAGGTAGAATCGACGGAATGAAAAGCATGTAAAGGAAGGAGAATCACAAAACGGTGGACACTACCTATGAAAGTGTCCGGCCGATTGAAACGCCACATTTTTTCATCTGGAGCCTCCAGCTCCAGAGGTTAACACAGTTCATAAAACCGAGTCAAGCGTTGAAGCACTCTGAGCCTTCTCAATGGTTTAGCTTCCCGTTCACCCAACCAACTATTTTATTGTAACCTTTAATTGCGGAAGTGTTGTTAAATTTTAGACTGACTTCACATTCCCTTGTCCCATTGACTTTTCGTTGAATTATAAAAAAACATTGTTTAAATTTTGGTTTTAAATAAAATTGCAGTAACTTTATTTCAAAAACAAGTTTACCTCAAAACAGTACTTTTTGTCTTATATTAAAAGATGTCAAATGTATATGTATATATAATTATTATTTTACTTTATTTTATTTCATTTTATTTTAAATTATTTTATTTTATTTTACTTATTTTATTTATTTTATTTTAATTTAATTTAATGTATTTTATTTTATTTTACTTTATTTTATTTTATTTTGTTTTACTTTATTTTATTTTATTTTATTTTATATTATTTTATTTTATTTTATATTATTTTATTTTGTTTTATTTTATTTTATTTTTTTAATTTTATTTTATTTTATTTTATTTAAGTTTGTTTTATTTTGTCTTATTTTATTTTATGTTATTTTATTTTTCTTCATTTTATTTTATTTTAATTTATTTTGTTTTATTTTATTTTATTTTATTTTATTTTAATTTATTTTATTTTATTTTATTTTATTTTATTTTATTTTATTTTATTTTATTTTATTTTATTTTATTTTATTTTATTTTATTTTATTTTATTTTATATTATTTTATTTTATTTTATTTTATTTTATTTTATTTTATTTTATTTTATTTTATTTTATTTTATTTTATTTTATTTTATTTTATTTTATTTTATTTTATTTTATTTTATTTTATTTTATTTTATTTTATTTTATTTTATTTTATTTTATTTTATTTTATTTTATTTTATTTTATTTATTTTATTTTATATGATATATATTTTTAATTATATGTAATTTTTTTATTTTATTTTATATAATTTCATTTTATTTTATTTTACTCTATTCAATTTCATTTAATTTATTATTGTTAATTCTTTATCTCATTATATTTAATTTTTATTTATTTTTTATTATATTGTACTTTTCTTTTTCATTTTATTTTATTTCAGTTTGCTTTACCTAACTCAATTTAATTTTTTTTATTTTTCATTTTAATTTATTTCATTATTTTTTATTTTATTTATTTTTGTTTTTGTTTTATTTTGTGTTAGTTTTTTATTTTAGTTTTTATTTTCCGTTTTGTTTAATTTTTTTATTTTATTAATTTAATTTTTTTTTTTTCATTTTATTGCTATCATTCAATCAGCAGTTTCTTGGTGATAATTTGTTTGTTTAGTGGCTATGTATAATAAAATGACAATATCCGTTTGTGTTTGCACAGCGCAATTAAAGATTTCTAACGATTTTCAGTGTTTGTAAAATAATTATGAAATTATGAAATTCCTTGCTTTATCGTCCACATGGGGATTTCGATGGACTTAGGTTCATTTTACTATCATTTCATTTACTTTTAGATATTGTCTGAATCACATGCAAACTTAAATTCACGCCAACAAGTGTGAATTCATATCTCCAATATATCAATGTCAAATTAAAATCCAACCTTTTGCACATAATGAAATTGTTATAAATTATTGTATGGTGGAAGTAATCTAACGAAACGCTGGTCAGCAGATATTTATGTAAGCAAATGAGTTGTAGCGTGAGGCGAGTATTTGAAGAATTTAGTGGTGTGATATCGAAAAAGCGTGACTTCTTTGTCGAAATGATAATAATATATTTATCAATTTACTTACATATGTGTCTATAAAGAGATATGTGAGTATATACTATGCAGAGAAAAAGTGGACTATCATGGAAAAACTTTGGTTCTACCCTTACATTTAATGGATAACATCAGAATAATGCGCAGTAAACCAGAATTATACGAATATTAGTATCTATGTGAAAAATATATTCCAATTTATCATACACTAGAATTTTACTTCCAGTTGAGTCATTTGTTTAACTAGTAAATGAAAATCCTACTTCAGGAACTGGTATTTTGCTGATAAATTCGTAAAAATCAGAGTTTATTGTTAATTTTTATTTTATATGATTTAAATGGCACAATTGAACAACTCCAAAGGTTAATGTGGTAATTTAAAAAAATAACTATACAACTTTTCTTAAATATGCAAATATTTTATTAAAAGCATATTGACTAAATATGGACTGAAAATATTTAAAAAATATATGTACATATATTTTCAAATATAAAAGCTTAGAATCTTTCTTTTTTTCGCTAAAGGTATACCTTAATGTATATGAGGTCCCGATTTTTGCACTTTGACTCGGGTTTTCTGCCAATGTAAACTTGTAAAGCCTAATGACAAACTATTATCTTAATAATAATAAATAATAATAATAATAATAGTAATTCTTGGACACAACATTAAATTATATATGTGAAAAAAAAAAAACATATTTTATTTGTCATCGGAAAATTTTCACGTGTAATAATTTGTTAATTATGTTAACCCACCGATATTGTCGCTCACCTGTTCATAATGGATTGAGTCAATTTGTATTTCGAATTATGATTGTTGATGGAATTTTATGTATATTTGTATAAACATGTGACATTATTAATTTTACATTTCATGTTAATATTTATTTATTTATTTATTTTTTTTTTTTTTTGAGAAATTAATAAATACAATTTATGTACGAGTATTCCCGAATTTTTCATGTAAATAAATTTTTTTTTGTCAACTCTTTGGCTGTTGTTTGTTTGATGTTTGTATTTACAATAAGAAATTATTTTCCATTTTTATGGAAATCTAGCAGACTGTATATGTTCAATTATTGATTAAATACATATGCATATTAAATATTTATTTTTCTTTTTAGTATGAAAATTTGTGTTAAAAATTTAACAAGAAAAAAAATGACGTTAAATTGTAGGCTAAAATGGCCAAAATTAATGGAGCCACTCTTTTCGAAAACAAATGTCAGTTACCTAAAAAAAAATAAAATTCTTGCATAGACTTTGAGCAGATTGTATTTTTCCACATCAACCAAAACAAAAACAAAAAAAACTAAAAACACTCATAAGCCGACTACCGCGTTTAGTAGTCCCCAACCTTGATATTCATACTCATCTACGTGTATACTTATATACGTATGTACAATATGTATATGTACATATGTAAACAAAAAATCAAATCAAAATTGCACTTAGTAACCAATAAGTAATAGTTTGCAATTATAAATTATTGATAAGCGCAGATTTTACTTTTGTTATCAATTGCATTTGTTTGTGAAAATAAATGTTTTCAATATTTTTTTTATGTACTTTTATTATTTTTTTACAAAAAAAAAAATAAAATTAACAATAAATAGATGATATGTGAATTTACCTACACTTTGACTCGGACACTTTTTGTTGACCAACAATGTTAAGTAATTTGAAAACAACTAAGTAATAAACAAAAAACTTTAGACAAAACTTATTATTAACTAAGTTTCATACATACGTGTATGTGCATACTTCACTAGTAAGAGACTGATAATGCAAAACTCACTTGTCATAATATTTGCATATGAAAAATAGAAAATTTTGAATTGACGCAACGTGAATGGCGCGATGCACGGGAGTAACAAATAAAAAGGAATAAAAATTTATTTTGATAGTCATACGAAATGCTGAAAGATATTATATAGCTGTAGATATGTATATCTAACTCAATTTTTCTAGTATCATTCTTCGCAGCGCATTTGTTGTGCAATAAGAATTGATATTGCGGTAGAGTTTATGTATGCATATTCGCTGTCTTTCCAAGTGTTGAGGAGAGCAGTGTGCCGGAACACCGATTTTATACTAAAATTATAGACACGACCACATGTTTTTGTGACTTTCTGCATTTTCTTCAATTCTTATTCTAAATAACATTGCATTAGCGACTCGGCTACAACGTCACTGTTGACAGTCAGAACTTCGAGATCGTTGATAACTTCATCTATCTTGGAACCAGCATTAACACCAACAACAATTGTCAGCCTAGAAATTCCACGCAGAATCACTTTTGCCAACAGTTGCTACAATACTTTGGACTGAGTAGGCAATTGAAATGTAAACTCCTCTCCCGACGAACAAAGACCAAACTCTACAAGTCGCTCATCATTACCATCCTTCTATGTGGTACGAAGGCATTTACGATGACATTATTTGATGAGACGACCTTAGGATCCTCTGCTCGTGGCAAATGGCGAATACCTCAGCCGACAGAACCATAAGTTGTATGAGATATACTCGTACATACATACGACGACATTGGCATAGTTTAGCGAGTCAAGAGACAGTCGCTACGCGATCATGTGATCCGGATGGATAAAAATAGTCCAGCTTTGAAAGTTTTCAATGTAGTAACCACGACGGAAACAGAAAAAGATGAAGACCTCTCCTTCGTAGCAAACAAAACCTACGCACGATTTATGCTATCCAAAACTACCTAATTTTATCAATCTATCGGTGATCCCTAGCTCTCAAAGGAAGTATTATTTATTTTTCAAGCCAATCGAAATTGGATTTATTTTCACTGATCCGTTTCCGGGAAATAAAAGTCTTCCATTTAGGCATGAATTGGAGATTTTTGCGTCGTTGATGTATAGAGAAAGATATTATATAGAGAAAAAAGCTGGTATGATGAAGATTGTCTTACCGCAGTGTTGCTGAAAATGATCACCTACCTCGCAGATTTACGATAGACCGCAACACGCGCAGTCAAGAGGAAAGCGCGATGTATTTGCAGACAGAAGAACAGAGAGAGCAAAATGCCTGAGTATGAAAATCTTAAAAAATATAGCGGACTGGAGTAATGCTCAAAAATTCTACGACAGACGGTTTTAAGATCTTATATTAGATATAGAATAGAATAGAGTTATTGATTGGTTTTAAAAGAAAAAAAAAAATAATCTATTAAATACTTTTAAAATTTATACAATAAAAAACAAAGCTCTGCCTTTTAAAACTTTGGAATAAAGGGTGCCTTTTTAGGCGTGTGGGTTTCAATGACTCGTAACTTTTGGCGCTGGCTGCCTTGAGCGGTATGCAATTGGCGTCATCGCATCGTCAGATGCTTCGTATTTTGCAACGAGCCGAGTGCTCAATTTGAATACAGACAATACATTTTATTCTGAAATAACAATTGCAAATCGTGCAAATTTCTTACCAAAATAATAGTGCTTCGATATGTCCAATTTCGGTCGATCTAATCGCTCAGCAGAGTCGCTTACTCTAGTGGATAATGCGCATCCTCAGAGAAGCTATCCAACTGGTATAGAAATTGAAGTCGAACGGCCATGACGTGCGTCGCGCGTTCGGTGAATGGGGCCAAAACAAGATGGACCCGATCCCGAACACTTGCCTGCTTTAATCTTTAAAAGATAATTGCAAAACTTTATCTTTATAATAAAGCTAAATTCTTGGCCATAACATTAATCTATCTTGAAAACCACATTTCTAAAAAAAAAAACACCCTTTATTTTTAGTGACGTATTTACATGCTCACGCATTATAGCTTCACAAAACAGCGTAGGTAAATTCATGCGACGTAATGCAAAGTCAGAAGAATCTCTTCGCTAACCTAACGAATATAGGTTAAGTCTCAGAATCAAGGCCAAAGCGAGGCTCCCATAATAATAATTACATTAAATGAACAAAAAGAATATGCCAGTGAATGACAAGAACGAGAATAATTGCATATTTTTTATTAATGAACACAATTAAATTTGTAGGAGACGAAGTTCACATACGTCGGATGATAAGAGCAGCCAATCTGCGGATACGGAAAAAAATTAAAAAAAAAAATAATTAATAAAATTAAAGGTAATCGTAATGAGCAAGTCGTAAATGAAACGGCGCAGAACACATGTCGACAATACAAAATAACAATGTTAACAACAAAATGGTTATTTGATTTGTTATCGGCAAATAATAATAAATGGTGGAAAAATGGTAAAACAAAAAAAAAAAAACAAAAACAAAAAAACTAAATAAAAAAGTCAACGACGCTGAAGGTATGATTTTGCACTACTTTACACATGCTTTTTGTTGTTTCATTTATTTATGTTTGGGTTTTCGCATAGATAGATAAGGGGCATTAATAGCTGGCGTGCTGTCTGATAAAATTTCAAGGGAAGAAAACTATCGCGCGCACAAGAACAATATATATATATATACATACATACATATATAATATATGCGCAAGTGCTTAGAAGATAAGAACCTTTGTATATATACAAACGAATCTGTGCATATGTATCTATATATGTAGGTAAGTACGCGCCACGATTATAACGCAGCGCGTCGCTTAATTAGATATTAATTGGCTAACCATAATCGCCTAAGGCGCCAACCAAAATATTAACGGAAGTGCGAATTTTTCAGCTTACGCGTTTTACTTCGATTTTTATTAAAAAAAAATATATGTAAAAATAGTCAAAAAACACTACTTAACCCAATAACGATTTGTTATCATTGTTATTCTTTCATACGCATAATAAACGGCATGCCGCCAGCACCTGTATGAAATTCCACACGGCAAAGATTAATTTATGAGTCTACTTAATGAGCTGGTAACTAAACTGATTTGCATGTATTTGCATACATACATACATAGGTATATTCATAGATATGAGATTCTTGTTTTCAACGTTTCCATCCATGCGCTGATGGATCATTCATTCATTAATACCTAACAAAGAGAGTAAAGTGCACCACATTCAGCGTATATATATGTTATATAATATATTTATTTAGATATGTATGCATTTATGTATATGTGCTAAATTGGCAAAATATCATTTGATCGATGGGTGTCAATAGAAATGGCAAAAAGCTTAGACATCATTGCGTTTAAATACAAATACACATCCATTTAAATATATACATGTATGTATAATTATATACATACAAAGTAAATACACATACATACATACGTGTATGTGTATGTAATGTTTGATAATAATAATGTTCAAGCAAGCTCATGACGAATTTCTGTCATATGTCCAATAGCCTTGACGTGCGCACTTAACTATGGTTAGAAATATTTGGCAAATAGTTACTGATTTTAATGTAATTACTTTAGTTATTATTATTTTTTTTTTTGATTCAGTATGGACAGTTAATTAAAGTTGTGCTGCAACTATTTCCAAATTTTCATATTAAACAAAATGTATACACTACAATTTAATTTGTTTATAACTTTTGCGTCATCAATTTTTTTGCTCTGTTTACTTTAGTCATTTTTTAAATATTTTATTATGATCTAAAAAGTTCTTGTTTTGATTTAATATGTTTTATATTAATGAGTTTAATTTTTTTCTATTTTATTTTATTTTATTTTATTTTATATTATTTTATTTCATTTTATTTTTTTTTCAATTCTTTTATTTTGTTCTATTTAATTTTTTTACTTTATTTTATTTTTTTTTTAATTCTTTTATCTTGTTCTGTTTTATTTTTGCCATATTTTATTTCATTTTACTATATTTTATTTCATTTTATTTTATTTTATTATTTTATTTTTTTATTTTATTATATTTTACTTTATTCCATTTTATTTCATTTTATTTTATTTTATTTTATTTCATTTTATTTTATTGTATTTTATTTTATTTTATTTTATTTTATTTTATTTTATTTTATTTTATTTTATTTTATTTTATTTTATTTTATTTTATTTTATTTTATTTTATTTTATTTTATTTTATTTTATTTTATTTTATTTTATTTTATTTTATTTTATTTTATTTTATTTTATTTTATTTTATTTTATTTTATTTTATTTTATTTTATTTTATTTTATTTTATTTTATTTTATTTTATTTTATTTTATTTTATTTTATTTTATTTTATTTTATTTTATTTTATTTTATTTTATTTTATTTTATTTTATTTTATTTTATTTTACTTTATTTTATTTTATTTTATTATATTTTATTTTATTTTCTTTTATTTTATTTTATTTTATTTTATTTTATTTTAATTTATTTTATTTTAGTTTATTTTATTTTATTTTATTTTATTTTATTTTATTTTATTTTATTTTATTCTAGTTTATTTTTATTATTGTTACTTCATTTCATTTCAAATTATATTTCATTTAATAATTCAGTTTTATAAAATCAGGTTTTTTATACTTTTAATTTTATGTTTTCTCATCTGTATATTTTTTTAATTTAATTAATTGTTATTTTATTTAAATTTATTATTTAAAGTCATTTTGTTGTAATTAATTTTTTGTTATTTTTTTTATTTTGGGTTTTTTTATTTCAGTTTATTATTTGAAATAACTTTTAACAAGGAAAATAATTGTTATCTTGCTTTATTATATTTCATTTTATGCTTTTTTAATTCTTTTAATTTTTTATTTTATTTTATTTTTTTTTCTTATTTTATATTATTTTTTTACATTAAGTTATTTTATTTTAATTAACTTTACTTTAGTTTTTTTTTAGTTTTTTATTATTTTGGTTTTATTTAATGTTTTTTATTCGACTTTATCCCTTTATTTTTTAATTTTTCTAGTTTTTTCTAATTTCTTTATTTTACCTTATTTTTTAATTTTATTATACTCTTTTTTTCTTTTTTAATTATATTTTATTTTAATTTATCTTATTTTATTTTACTTCATTGTATATTGGTTAATTTTATTTTATTTTGTTTTTTATTTAATATTGTTTTATTTAATGTTTTTTGTTTGATTTTATTTTTTTCTTATTTTTTTGCTATCTTATATTTTACTTAATTATTATTTTTTGTTTTTTATTTTTTTATATTCAATTTATTTTGTTTGCTTTTATTTTATTTTAATTATTTTTTATTTCTTATTTTATATTATATAGTTCTATTTATTCTTACTTTTGTGGCGTTTTCAGTATTTTACTATTGTACTTTACTTTAAATAATAGTAAAATTATTCTGAATTATGCACGTCCGCAATGCGTCCAACCTTATCAGTAATTTTATTATTCAATTGCAGTTTGTATTGTATAGATTTTTTTTCTTCTAAAGTTAAAAAAATTTAATATGCGCGTCACTTTATTAAACAACGGCCACCGCGAAAACACTCACTGCTCACAATAATTTATGAAATTTAAATATTTCAAAATAGTAAAAAATCACTAACTGCTGTATTGCCGCATTATCGCATAAAATAATAATTTTTTAATTACATTTTAATATGTACATACATTTATATATATTTTTTATCCATACGCACACAAAGCTTAAGCTCAAAACGCGCGGGAATGCTCTTAGTTTTCGCTAGTTTTTATTTTTTAATTTTTTAATTTTTTATTTTGTAAGATCACAGATCAATAACACAGTTCAAATTCCCGTCAGATCTCCAAAAATACACTTTTAGTATATATGTATATGTACTATATGACATTAACAAAACAACAACTTGACTGTTTGGCTGCTCGGCAGCAACTGAATGCCTTTAGCGCCACAAGCATTCGCACAACAGTTCGACTACCCGGACCCCAAACGAACGCCCACCAACCACTGCCCTCCTTACCGCTAATCATTTCTACAGTACTTTGCATTGATAAAGCATGGTCATTATCAATTTTTCATTACCAAAGCGAACAAAAAAGTCGATTAGGTAGCTTTACTATCAGCTCTTCATGTATTTGTTAGCGTTATTTAGTTATTTGCTCTAGATATACTTACGCCACACTCTAATTTGTCACCACACGCCCACCTTCCTCTCTTCTGCTGCTGCCGGCGGCTTTTAGCCGCGCTTTTTTGTGGGCTTGTTTCTAAATATTATATCTGAATTTGGTTGTACAGAGAATTTTATACAGTAACAACATTAAAAAAGTTTAAAATTAATGCGACAAAAATATTTATTTTGGATATCAACAGGTGGTAATTTGCTTATATACTCGTACATACATATATATGTACATATACCTATGTATGTATGTATACAATATAAAAGAGTTCGTTTGCCTTTTGAGAACGCTTTGTTTAAGATTTAAAAAAAGTATCTAACATTTCACAACAACAAAACCGCGTTGCGAGACAAAATGAGAGAAAATCTTAACGACAGTTGCTAATTTGAATTTAAGCTTACATATGTACATATACATGTTCAAATATATTATAGGATGTGCAAACAATTATCGGCTAAATACTGTCCCAGCCCTTTTTTTTTTGTTGAAAAAAACAAAAAATGATACAGTATGTCTCAATAAAATTCGGACCTTTCGCATAGAAACAGTCAGACTCAGACTCCTTTTTCTGTCAACGACCCACTAAGTATATTCTGTCATTCAATTCTGGAAGAGCATAGGTATGTTGCGTTGCTAGAAGAGCACAACAATATGTGTATGAGCATGGATACGATCGATACGAGCTCGTCTTCTCAAATAAAACTCTACAAACGATAATTCGTGGGGAGGTGAAGTAGGTAGTCAACGCTTTTTGTGAAGCTTAAGAAGACCTACATGTCTAGGGAGAGTTTCATAAAAGGTCGAACAGAAACAGAGGCGGTGTTTCAACATCTCACTTCTTTAAGTCTTTTTCTTCCCCACACTGCCTTGCTTTGTTTCTGCAAGCAATACCAATTCGGCTGCCGTGTGATGTCAGTATGTTTTGGCTTGTCATTGAGCCTAAAACTTTCCTGTAGTCCTTTCGTCTCCGAAAAGTTACCTGAGATCGAGCTCAATGCAATGGATCCCGGCAACCAGCGTTTTGATCCCTCCATTTAGATGTTATAAGTTCCACTGTACTTCTAGGACTTGATGTGTTCCTCAATTACTAGCTCTTCCCGGTTGGGGCTCGGAGATTTGTCATCCTTTTATCCATAGGAGGTTGACAAGGTTGCTTTCAGACCATTACCGGCTGTCTTGGACAAGATTCGAGTATCTTGTCCATCAAGGCGGCTTCGAATTACGTTTCGCATACAATCGAGGACACCGGATGTAGTTTACTCCGTTGAGGTATTTCGAATGGCGAATTTATGTTTGGGTGGTGGTGGAATTTCGTCTGACCTATCCTCAGCTATCTTGCGTTGTCTCTTCCCCACTTTAGTCGATCGTTCTAAAATTTGAAAGAAAGACTAAGAAAGTAATGATTTGGTATTTTTAAATTTAACAAACAAACAATCCCCTCGTATATATATTTAAGTAGACTTAATTTTTAGGTATGTAAACTTGAGCTCCGGCACGATACTAACTTCCTCTTTCCCTCTAGCTCGTCGAAACAGCTGGTTTCCTCAATCTCACGTTAGATGACCTCGACGACATAGACTAGTATCACTTGCTCCTAAGTGGAGTAGTTAATAATGTCATACCGAAGCCTAGCTGGAAAACAAAGTTTTTTAAAATTTATGTTCTTATAATCGAAGTTCATTACTGAAAGATAAAACTATTTGGGCATTTGCAGAAATAAACGTTTCTTGGAGCTATTTCCCATAATACGAATTTTTTTTCAGCACAGTGAGTTTAATCAAGCTGCTTTTTTCTTTTGTTTTTCAAAGTGAATTTCATAGAAAATATTTCAAGTAGAGGACTTTGAAGCTATGTGAATTGCTTAAGATATGTATGTACATACATACGTAAGTAATATAGTAATTTTAGAAATATTAGTCTGGTGCTAATAAATTTGCATTATTTTGTTTAGAGAGTGTTAAGACTAGCATTTCCTGGTAAAAATTGCTTACTCACTGTTGACTAATAACTCGATATGATTTTTTTTCTAATAATTAACTAAATTATGGTACAAGATTATATAATAGAAATGTGCTCAAACAGCTTTAACATGTTGTTCCAAAAATATGTTTCTTGGGGTGTCAAAAGCACTTTCTAACCTAAGTTATCTACATACGAGTACATATGTACATATATACTTATCAATTAGTCAATTGTAATGAAAGTGTTGGTAATTCTAATAATTTCAATAAATTAATAAACGCTTTGTACTTTATAGCTCGAGCTATCAGTAAATTTAGATATGAAACTTAAAATAGAACTTTACACCCAACATGAAAAAAACCCTCCAACGCCTTTGCCACGTTCTCTGAGCGATAAAATAATAAAAACTTTGACCCCCACTAAACGTCGGAATGAAAGTAGTGACCGCTTGATCAAAGGCTCTCATAATCGTTTCAGCTGGGTGACAAATTTATTCACAATAAGAGAGCTGTTTAAGTGCCTATGTACGTATGTATATACACACCCTGCAGGGAGAAGGTAGACCCAGACTCTAGTTAAATTCAAGACAATTGACAGTTCATCGCCGTGTTAAAAATTTCAGTTGAAAATACCAACTGCAGATAGTTTCTTATCCCCCTGAGTGGAGATCTTCCCCTTCCGACGGGTACTGCATCGAAAACTTTCAAAGCTTGAGTATTATTATACTTCCGGATCACATGACTTAGCCAGCGTTGCCGTTGTTTCTCTCAACGCTGATTCAGCATGTGCTGTTGTTGTTGTTGTTGAAGTAGCGGCTACCCTGTTTGGTATCGAATGACTCGGAAAGGTCTTTCCCGATCCTGACGGAGCTTTTAGTCTTGCTTAACGTCAGTTTACACAGCCCTATAATTTTTGCGATATTAAGTAGGCTTATCTCATGGTAGTTGGCGGAGACTCTGGGATCTCTTTTGTTATGGATTACGTGGAGCATACTTAGGTCCCAATTGTTAGGCATGTTTTCAATTGACCATATTCTGCAACGATGTAGATGCGTGCACATTTCCAGCTCTTGTTGTTGTTGTAGCCGCAAAAATATTCTTCAAAGTAATTTTTGGGGAATGTTGCGGGAATGACAGTCCTTGGCCGGATAAAAAATCCGGGTCGTTCCGGTATAAACACCCGACTGTCGCGGGAACTATTGGATTTTAGTCGCCTCTTACGACAGGCATGCCTTACCGCGGGTAAATTCTTGAACCCCTAACCCGCAGGGGTTTTCCAGCTCTTCGCTGTTGCCGCTTTGTTTTCGTTTCAGGCGGGCAATTACTATAGGAACTTCTTCATAGTTGGGCAGTAAAAGATCTATTTCATCGTCATCTATTAGGGAATCAGGTTCATCATCTCTTGGTATTCCATTTTCGCTGCCATTAAGCAGGTTGGAGAAGTATTCCCTCCGTAAATTTCGTACACATTGGGCATCAGTCACTAGATCACTCCACTGGGTCCTACAATAGTTTGCTCCAGTCTTGAAACCTTTAATACGTTTTCCTATCTTTTGTTAATAAGTAGCATTTTTCCCTGCAGGGTGTGTATATGAATATTCTAATAGAGGTATGTACATATATGATGGTAATGATCATAAAAATGGTTTTCAGTTATTAATTGTTTTATCTTTTGTTTTGCATTACTACCTTTATTGTACTAATATTTATGTCTGTAAGCATCTGATGGTGTTTTTTGCGGCATTGTTTGTTATTAAATTTTGACATAGCTGGACGATTATAAAATGGCACAAAGTATAACGTACATATGTACATTAAAAACATTTGTCCATATGTATATATGTAGGTTCGAGCATGTTTTAAACAAAGTCCCAAGTGGGTGTGTCGCAATATATTTGAAAATAAGAACGAACCTAAAGTAGCAACTACCAGCTAAAAGAAAATATTTGCGTGCCTCAATATATATTTATGTATATTTGTTTATATATTTATAAGTAAACTATCAGATGAGAAAGTTAAAAAACTTTTTTATTCAGATTATGACTTTTATTTGAGTTCCAGTGAATATTAACCTGCCAAGAATTTTGTATATTAAATAGCTGTGAGAAAAGAGGAAACGTTGTCTACATTTCGGCGCAAGAATAAAAGGGCTTAATAAATAAAACTCTGTGATATAAAATGTTTGATCGTCAAATATGCCGTAAGAAGCTCGTGGTTTGTGAAATGATTAAGTTTGCGATTGGAAAAATTATATTGAGAACTTACTACCTAAATGTTGAGTCTTTAACCGGAACCATAGAAAATTATACACGAAATTTGAACGAAACATTGCTCTGCGCAGATGCCAATCGCTACCTCAGGGAGCATGGATGGGAAGACGCATACAGATCAGACAACAAGATATCTGATCTGGACCATGCCAAGATAATACTCTGTATTTGGTGAGAACAGAAGATTGCGCTGTATGCTAAAGACAAAAACTCAACCAATTGAAGCGAGCGAATGCCCGGATTTTGCGACCAAACAAGAGGAAATAATTTGACATCTTTGCAGGAATTTTGCATTTCACCCAAAGACTTCGAAATGTGGGCTAATTGAGAATGTTTCCGGTAGTTTCATCTCTAATTAAGTGAGTGTGATGGGAAGTGGGTCCGACATTCTCTCCTGTCCTCGAACAATGACATTTAAATTTTCCCATTCGTTCCTCTCAAGGTTCCTTGTAGAAAAGATAGTCAGAAGTCGGTCATTCCAAGGCTAAAATGCGATAAATTTTACTTCGTTGCAGCTTGCTTAAGGTTTGTCGGAAAGATCTAGTAGAGCTCCCATTATAAGGGCAACAGCGGACGACTGAACACCGTTCAGTCTTCTCCTGAAAGAATATCCACATCCACGTCCCCACGTCTTGGCAATGACCAATTCTCACGCGTATGGAGCAGTTACAGATTTCCTTGTTCAGGCAGGGAATGTCAACCCCCTCCGAGTGTATTTCTGACATGAAATAAAGCTCTTCGAAAAAAACCGTCAGCCGTTCGGAGGCGGCTTGGTATAAACTGTAGGTCCCACCATTTGTTGGACAAACATCAACCACATATTGGAGGAGGAGCTCGGCCGAAAATCACTTCAGCGGTTACAAAACGCTTGTTATATATATATGTTGACTAACCGAAGAAAGTGTCGACTGGTGAGGAATACCATTTCGGATTTAGGTCGAAGTTTTGAGCTTAATCACTTGACATTCCTACAAAATTGGACGAATTTTGTCAAACTATTTAATATTAATGGATTGTGTAGTAGTCTTTCTCTAACTTAAGTTCTTTAATCGTATGCCTATCTACATACCTGTGCCTACAAAGCACTTAAATGTTACACATATATGTCTATGTATGCATATATGTATGTATTTTTATGTATTTATTTTCTATATTTTTGATTGCACAGTAGTGATTTCTTAATTGCATACTTAAAGATTAGGACTATCAATTCACTTAATATTTTCTATAAGTTTGGTAGCAAAGAATGTTAGACTTGGCTTTATCAGACAAAAGGACTTTCCTCATCGATTCTACTAAGTGAAGTGTCTTTTACCAATTAAAAAATTTGACATTTATTTTTAGTATTGATATTGATTAGACATTCCACTTTTAATAAATATTCTTCAAAATGTAGAAACCGTAATTTAAAAGGTGCTAAACATTTTTTATTATGCAAGCTGCGTTCATATGAAGACAGCATCAAAATTAACCTTAAAATTATTCCTCTTTCATCTGAAGGAAAATATAGTCCTTTAATTTTTATTTTATTTTTTTGAAGACATGTATATGTATCGAAGAAAACGAAAGAAATATTGTGGAGTTCAAATTACAGTTGGAACCACTTGAAAAAGGGTTAATATACAAAGAAGCTCGCTGTACACGTATGGGTGCCACATTAGTTAACGAGAAAAAACCTCATGGAGCGAAATTCCATCTCCGAATCGGTGCTGAATCGTAACAAAATCAACCAATTTTTGAAGCAGATAGCGACTGTGGATCAGTTACAGCAATACAAAACGAGAACGGTCATAGTCGAAGTGCGTTGAACCTGCACAAACGGTCTTCAAGTCAGGATAGATGGCCAGGAAGGTTTTGTGGTATGTTTGGTGGGATTGGCAAGAAATCTGCTGCTAGGGAGCTGCTTCTTTATGTTCAAACCTGGACTGTCAGCAACTCTATCGTTTGAAGGAAGCATTCGTCCGGAAGCGATCAGCATTGGCCTATAGGAGAGGAATTGTGTTTCATTACGACAACGCCAGACCACACACAATGATAATGACTCGCCAGAGCTTCGAACGCTTGGTTGGGAGGTTCTTATGCATCCACTTCATGGCTTGAACCTCGCACCAAATGATTACCATCTGTTCCTGTCGATGGCGAATGAATTGGCTGGTGAAAAATTAGCCTCAAAAAAAGCCTGTAAAATCAAATAAAATAAAATAATAAAATAAAACAAAAATATAAAATAATATATAATAATATATAATAAAATAAAATCAAACCAAATAAAATCTAGTGCAATAATATTAAATAAAGTGAAATAAAACTAAATAAAATAAAAACTTAAATTAAGAAATTAAACTAAAAAAAATACCTATTTAAGTAAATTAAAAAAATTAAAAAATAAAATAAAATGAAATAAATAAAAACTTAATAAAATAAAATAAAAAAACTTAAGTAAGTAAAAATTAAAATAAAATAAAAGGAATTCAATTAAAATAAAATAAAACAAAGTAAAAATAAAATAAAATAAAATAAAAATATATAAGAAAATAAAATAAAAAAATAAAACTTAATGAAATAAAAATACAAATAAAAATTAAGAAGAAATGAAATAAATTAAAACAAAATACAATGATGCAGTCAAATAAAATTAAAAACAAATTCATATAAAAAAATGAGAAAGTAAAAAATTAATTTAATTTAAATTAAGTAAAATAAAATAAAACAAAAAATTTATAAAATAAAATTATACAAAGTTAAACAAGCAAAAGCAGTAAAATTTCAAAATTAAATCAAGTAAAATAAAATAAAAAATATAAAATAAAGAAAATAAAATCCCAACAGTAAAACTGAATAGCAAATAAAAAAATTTTCATTCAAACTAGCAAGCATATTTTTAATTGTATTAGTGTGTGTAAGAAGAATAAGAAAGAAAGTTGCCATATTGCTTGTCATGCAAACATTTTTGAAACATTCCACTAAAATATGTAGTATACTTTTAGGCGTAATAAAGCCAAGCACGCAATCAGAGAACTTATAATAATACTGTGGCGGAGAATTATTATAGATTCTCTGCGCAATATTACACGCAGCCAAAGCAGAAACACACATACACCTCAATTATGTATACAAATGTTTCACGCTGCAATAAAATAAACCAAGTCCTTATTTTTCTGTCCTAACCTGCTGCTCAGCTAAGAAGTGATGCGCAAATATTGAAATTAGAAGATTTATTATACATACATATGTATGTACGAGTATATACGTGGCGGCCGCAGTACTCGAGTGGTTAGCATTGCGTACTACCATTTTGAAGGCTCGGGTTTAAAATCCTGGTGCGACCAACAACGAAAACTTATAAAAAATTAATTAAAAAAAAAAATTAAGTTAATTTTTCTAATTGGGGTCGCCTCTCGGCAGGGAATGTCAACCCCTCCGAGTATATTTCTGACATGAAATAAATGCTCGTCATAAAAAACCATCAGCCGTTCGGAGACGGCTTAGTATAAACTGTAGGTCCCTCCATTAGTTGGACAAACTTCAGCCGCAAAAACCACAAATTGGAGGAGAAGCTCGGCCGAAAATCGCTGGTTACAGAGCATCGCTTTTATAGTATATATGTATATATATGTATGTATGTACATACTGTAAAAAAAGAGAAATAAATGCACTCCTTTACGCATTTTGGACATAACCGAATAAGAATCTTCACCGAGCGCTGTTAAAATTAGTTTTGTTTACATTTCGCCTGCACACACACGCGCACACACATACATAAGCTGCTGCGCTGGCTCACATCTGTATGCATGTAAATTCGGGGGAGAACAAAAATCGATATCAGCAAAACAGCTGACTGAACAGAACATCGGAGAGTTGGCATGACCAGCCGCAACTGAATGTTGATAAGAGACAAAGAAGTTAACAGTTTGTGAAGCAATGAAAACAAAAAGTAAGCACATTTATACGCAATGAGTTCATTGGTATACGCGCTCACTCTCCCTCTCTCTCTCTCTCTCTATTTATTTGTTCTCACTTTAATGCATGTTTGCTCAGTACCGGTTGAATATCATTTGAAACTGGTTTCGACAACAGCTGTGCGTTGACAGCTTGGCCAATATACATTTGTACATATTTGTTTTTGTAATATATGTATGTATATGTATGTATTTATGTGTGCATGTAAATATGCTATGCAAATTTGTTCTTCTGTATCTCAGCAATGCAATTTGTTGCTTTTGCAGAAAGAAAGTAGAAGTGAATATTCCACGCTATAATATGTATGTATGTATGTATGTATGTACCTAAGAGTTACATTTATGCATTTATTCTTCACCGTCTACCCTACCTGTCTTATCTTCGCTGACGTTCTTTGACTTATTTCAGTGCCGTAAATCACGTTTTGATTTGTTTATATGCATTTAGTTCACTATCGTGGGGTAAATAATATCTTAGCGTCCTCCTCTGTCTACATGCATACATACACATGTACATACATCCAGAAAAGTAAATATACTATGCAGTTGTGCTGCTCTCTTTGTTGTCTGGCTGACTATGGATTGTTGTCCATTTTTTTAAGTGGTGATTCAACCATTTTCGCTGGAAGATGTTCTTTCTGTGGATACAATTAGAGTATTTGTTGCTGTTGAATCAGCTAAGTAACATCCATGTCATCGAGGTCATTTAACGGTAAACCCATGAAATTAATGGTTTCGTTGGGATCGGACCAAAATAAAAGGAGTGTTAGACGAGTGGATTCTTGAGGGACCACAAAAGGTGTTTAGTCTCGAGCAGACTCAATGCTTGGAGGGTCTACGGTGTGTATTTCAGGATCGAGTCTGGTTAGGTAGGAGTAAAGTCTATCCCAACGTTCAGACCTTAGTTATGCCAGAATTACTCGCTTCTTAGGTGTAGTTCGAGTCTCTTGCCTGTGTTATCTCCTAGTGTAGGGTTCTGAGGACGTTATACACCGAAAGAGAGTTGAGAAGTATGTTGACTAAATCTCCGTGAATGAAGTTCAAAGCCTGTCACATATTGTCAAATGGGACCTTTATAGTCTTCCTTGCTGATGTACGTGGGAACCGCTCTGCTCAGAGTGCGCAAGCTAGCATTATGCTGGTATTAAGCTAATCGCATTGGGGTGATTCTTGCTCACCACTCAAACTCCAGTACTCCGACTATACACAAAAGAATTGCATGCACATTTGGATACTCAAAATTCCAAACAAAATCTAACAGACAACCCACGAAACCTAAAAACTATACATCCTCCAAAGCCCAGGAGGCCATAGATATCCGCTTCCTTTTTCAACCCTTCGCAACAAAGGATTTGATTTCCCTTGAGGCTAAGTGTTTGCTCGTTTTAAAACAGCTCACTCATAGAGGAATTAATGTGACTTTAAACCGAGCTCTATCGAATGCTGATTGGACAGCGAAAGATCCTTGAAGCTATTTTCTCATTTTTTCCTTAATTTCCGGCCGTGGGCAGATTTCAACGTCTATTGGTTTCATTACTGAAAAGTTGAAAGGCAAAGCTCCTTAGGCGAATCCTTTGCTATCGCCAGCGCCTTTCCTTTCGGATTTTGAGTGATCTATTTTGTTCCTGGGGATCCGAACTTGTTTGTGGCTTTAGAAAATATATCGAAAGCTTTAAAGTCGCTCAACCTCAGCGGCCACAAAGCGGCTTTGACATTAAATTCCAACTACGAGTATTGTCTGTTGCTTTTACCAAAAAGTAAGTATTTGTTCTCAAAATTTTTCCTTCACCTACTTAGGGTTAACAGCTTGTTGCTGTTACATATTTTGTACAGAAATAGTGTTGGTGAAACAGATGCACCAACACACATACACAAACATACTTATGTACACATACATTCGCGCTCACATGACGCCAACGACAATGAAATTGTCATCAGTACACTCGTACAGCAACAAGCGCTCAGTATTCCTCGACAACTAAAGGCAGCGCAGTTAATAAACGGAGGTAACAGCGAGCGAATTTCGTGAGTTTCAATGTTAATTTCCATTTTAGTTCGGTTGAGTTCAGTTCAGTTCAGTACGACTTCAAACGTTGTCGTAACTTCGCGTCGTTTTTGTGTAGTTCAAACGTTGCCGAAAAATCTAATAAAGGATGAATTTTAAAATAATTTAAAAAATAAGAGAAAATTTTAAACTTTGGGGAGAATATGTACATGCATATGTACATAAAAAAGTATATCGTGATTTTTTAGGTAATAAATATTTTTATAACTATTAAATTGATTAACAGTGCGGAGAAAAGTGAATAAAGTTTTAATGAAAGCTTTCAATTGATTTTAAATTTATTTGGAGAAATATATGTATGTGTATACTTGAAAGCATACATATACGTAAATAAGTATTTTGTGCACACGCGTATTTGTATGTGCGCTGTGTAAGGTAATGACAAATTTTGAGCACGGTTTCAATACATTTAGTTTAGATTTAAATATTCTGACAACAAAAATAATGATAAGCGCAAAAAATTTACAACAAAATATTTTATAGTCTGGTTCTGCTGATTATAGGAATATAGGAGTGTGGAAAATTAAATGAAAAAAAATTCATCAATAATTTATTGTTTCATTATTTCTCATATAAAAATTATATATATAATAACAGAACATTAGAAGAAGAATTTTTAAAAATCAAGAAAAATATAAGAAATAACGATAATTAATTTAAAATAATGTCAAAGGGTTGGCTACACTTAAGTATCCCACTTTCATTGCTTATTGTATCTAAACGAGTGGACCGATTTAATTAATTTATAATGGAGTTGATAGACAATGAATTAAACTTTTGTTCACTATTTGTTTTATTTATTTATGTGTTGTAGTTTTTCTACAATAGTCTATCAAAAATTGCATATTTTCACACTTTTGAAATTTATGTTGTACTTCTTTCACTAATTTTATTATGTAAAACAAATTCAATTTAATAAATTTATGTTGGATAAGAAACATAATGAAATAAACAATCATTAAATTATGAAATTTTTATTTATTGTTCATTTATTAAGCAGATATAAATGCATAAATATTGCACATATTGTCATATTGAGGACATTTTGTTTGGGTTTTTTAGTCACAAGAAATACAGCAGATGTTGGTATTTTTACACTCACATACAAATTAATTATTAAAATTAAATATTGAAATTAAAATTATGTGTTTTATATTATTATTTAATTCACATTTTAAAAATAAATTATCAGTTTAAAAGCGGCACTTCATATGAAAATGTATTCATGTATTTCATTTCAACTGTCAAATTACGAAGAACATAAAAGCAAAACAAAAGCAAGATAACCCAACAAGCATAAAATAATGGTGATGGGTTAAAATAACAATATTTACAAAAGAGTTTCACTTAAGAATACTGTGCAAGGCGAAGCCGGTGTTGGTCCGGCCCAGGGTTACAATCCAAAACGCGGCCGAAGGCCTCCAATTTACAAAAGAGTTTCACTTAAGAATACTGTGCAAGGCGAAGCCGGTGTTGGTCCGGCCCAGGGTTACAATCCAAAACGCGGCCGAAGGCCGCCAATTTACAAAAGAGTTTCACTTAAGAATACTGTGCAAGGCGAAGCCGGTGTTGGTCCGGCCCAGGGTTACAATCCAAAACGCGGCCGAAGGCCGCCAATTTACAAAAGAGTTTCCCTTAAGAATACTGTGCAAGGCGAAGCCGGCGTTGGTCCGGCCAAGGGTTATTTTTTTTAAAGCACGGTTGAAGACCGCTTAATTATAATCGTTCTACCTACTAGTAATAACAATTTTTATAGGTTACTTTAAAAAAATATTAACACAAACGTAAATGATCGCTGGGTTACAAGTATACTTTCCACTTCCAACATAAATGCATTTCAAATCGGTATGAGATTTTAAATTTTTGTTGTTTTTTTTATTAAAGTGCAGTTTTTTGGTCTTTTTATATTTGAAACATTGAAGGAGACAGATTACTATTAAGTTTGAGTATTTATTTTATTAAATATTTCTCTATTTTGGGCAAAATATGCTAAAAAAGCAAAAAATTTCCCCCTTTTCAAAAGCTTTTCCAGAGTTTCCTAGAAGACCCAGGAGGGGTATAGATATATAAATCAAAAGTTTAATTCATTGACTTTCGAATAGGGTAGGTGGGAAGTGCCCCGCCCCCTCCGTTCGCGCCCTACACCCCTTCAAAGTGGGATACTTAAGTATAGAATCCCCATGTCAAATTAAATTAAAATATTAAAAAAAAATTGCGAAACTCAAATAACACTGTTTTCAGATAATGTTTCTAATATAAATACAAAAAGATTACAAATAACACCGTTTATAATATGAAAAAAGTTGCTTTAAAATAAAAAAAAAATAAACTGAAAAAGTAAAATTGATAAGCAATATAATATTTGTTGATAACAACATAAAATTGAAATTAATTCGATTGACTTCACTTTAATCAAAAACTCAAGAGTTTTAATAAAAATACGTAAAACGAAAAATATTCAAGTAAATATAAAAAACGCACAGTACATTCACATTAAGATAATTTTTATTATTTCAACAATTTTTTTTTAATAATTTAATAATTTAAGTTTTTAATAAAAATAAGTTTTTTATTTAAACTGTTTATATAATTTTTTTAATTTACTCTATATAACATTTGTTGATCACAACATGTGAAACAAAAAAATCCTTCGGCTTTCAGTAATCAAACAAAGTCTAGTATTTTAATAAAAATAAAGATAATAAAATCAAATATGAGAATATAAAATTGTTTTGTGGTTGAAGAAAATTTACTTCAGCTTTAATATTAAAATAAATCTTCACTAAAGATTTTCATATAATTTCCAATTAAAAACACATAAGCTAACTAAAATTAAAAAATAGAAATAATTGAAGAAAAATAAAATTATATTAAAAAAATTTGAAAATTTAAAAACCGAACTTATTACTTAAAAAATAATTTTTAAATAAAAAATAGATTAATATCAGTGAAATTAATAAAAAAAAATAAAAACTTAAATTAAAATATGTTAAAAAATTACTTGTTTATAAGTGCAAAAAAAATTAATAAAAAACAAAATAAAAATTAATAAAATATAAAAAAAAATTATATGGTCTGAAAAAGTTCCATTTAAACGAAAACCCAAAAACAATTCAACAAACCAAAGACCTGAAAAATCATCTAGGAATTACGGAAGAGCCTTGCCGGGCGAATGAAATTTTCCAATAATAAAAAAGGCGTTGCCTTAAAATATTTGTTGGTAAATTCTTCGCAAAAACAATTACATCGTGCCAAGTTTACAACTACAGAATATCTGATCACTTGATCGTGGATACGTAGGTAAAAGGAAAAAAGTGAAAAAACAACAATAAGTGAAAGCGGCACACATGTAGCTTTATGGGATAACCACTGGCTCATGCTGTAGGCATCCCAAGTGTTCGAATCCCATTCGAACAAAGGTGTCTGGAAAAAGAAGTCTGATGAGGAAACGTGGTGACTTCCGAAATAGCAGCTATAACTTCTACCGTCCAAACCTATTGTTGTAATTTTTTCACTATTTAAAAAAAAAACTATATTGCCGGAAAAAGTTCCCTTTAAATGAAACCCCAAAAATAAAATAATATAATTTTGCATTAAATAATTGCTTTATATTAAAAGTTGATATTTAATATATAACATAAATTTTAAACTTAAAAAACTAGAAATATATTATGCAATAAAATTAATATTTTTTGGTTTATTTTTGATTATTCGGTAAATTCTAAAAAAAAAAGTATAATACGAAAAAAATTAATAACGCAAAATTTATATTATAAACAGTTTTATATTAAAAATTAAATAATCTTAGTTTTAAATGAATTGTCACTTTTTATAATTATAATTAAATAACAAAAAATTAGCACAACAAAAAATTATTATTAACTTTGGATTAATCAAAAATAAAAATTGAAAATGAAAAAAATTGCTTTAAATTGTTTATTAATTAATATAAGCGAAAATGAAACAAATACCACAGTATTACATTAAAAATTAATTTAAAATAAAATGGCTATTATTTGTAAAGTCTCAAATTTGACTGCAATTAAAAAATAGATTCGACAAAAAATAACTATTGATATCAATATTGAGGAATAAAAGATTATTAATACTACAATTTCATTAAACAGAAAACTAATGTTAAATAAAATTATTATTTTAATTATTTAAAATAAATCATAAAAAACCAGTGGTTTTGCTCTCGAGTTATTGTATTGTAATAAATTATAAACAAAACGTATGATTTATAAAATAAATTAATAAATAATTGTTGTTAATGCACTTGATTAAAAATTAATGCTAAACACAATAATTTTTTTTTAAATTTTAATAATTTTATTAACGAAAAATATACAAAAAAACCCAACACTTTTAATTTAAATTTTTTTTGTTGATTATTGCAAAAAAATCTAAAACTAATGAATAATAATATGTATAATATTTCCATAATTTTTCTTGTTATTTCAAAAAACTACGTAAAATTTCACATTCTCAATAGAAATACAAAATAAAATAAAAATTTTGTGAAATAATAAAACGTGTGCAACGAAAGTGCTAAAAATGGACTAAATAATAAAAAATCAGTGCAATGTGAAAGGAAAATTGCGAAACTGCCAAGCGCACAGTCATTCAAGTCAGTCCAGCGTCATGACGTTATTTGCTGCCTTCAAGTTTTTGCAATGTTTACTTTTCCATCGTGCATACGAACAAAATATAAAATAAAATGCACACACACAGAGGACCACTTATATATATATACAAGATATTTAAAACTATATACATATGTATGTGAAGTGAATTTTGTGCATGCAAAATTAAAAAAAAAATATTATTTTAATTAATATACATTTCCTTGTTTTCATGAATTGAACGGTGAAATTATAAACTGTTATATAAATTATACAAAAAAAAAAAACAAATACAAAAATTTCAAAAATTTTTACAAAAATTGCACCACTTCGGCGCTTACAAAGGCAGCACGTGACTCCAACCAGCGGCTATTAGTTTCGGTAGCATAATTTTTCTACTCGTTTTTTTCAATTTATTTGTTCATTTTTTTTTGTTATTGCAAGCATTTTTTATCGAGAAATTCGTTACGGTAGTAGAGAAAAATAATACCGGAAAAAACATAAATATCAACAAAGTTTGAACACATACAAATCTACTTAAATATACTCGTTTGTAGCTGTATGTGCATTTGCATAGCAGAGCACATTAGACGACGGCATATGTACTTTGAACCTCGCCTAGAGTATAATAAATAGCCAACAAAAAAAAACGTGCAATAAACGTGCAAACAACCAACAACAACAATAATGATGACGACGGCGCATCAGCTGTGCAGCATAAGCTGGTTTTGGGAAGCTCTCTGTTGCGGTGCCCGGCGTAACCGAAGATACATCTCTATGCCCCCCTCAATGCAACACACAATAAAGTAAAGCAAGCAAGAGCAAAAAAATCTATGCTCTACGCGTGTAGAGAGTAGCCCCACAACACCTGTCAACGCTCTATAACTCACTCTCTTTCTCTGTTGCTGTTGAGTCTTTTGAGTGAGCGCTACTTTATGTTCGCGTTATATTAAGTTTGTTCATATAACCATAAAGCGAAATTTGTACTCACCAAGTGAAGCCAAATAGGTCTGATGCAGTGGAGATCTCCCTCAACAACCACCAACAGGTATTACAACGAATACTTTCTGATTTGAGAGTTTTCGGCCGTGTGGACGACATGACATTGTCAGCTTAGTTTATGTTTCTTAACTATTATCTGATTTATGCCAAAATCGTCGTATATCTGGTACATCCTTCCATCGTCTGCGGTATTCACTGTCGACCATACGAATCCGGACCACAAATCTTCCGAAAAACTTTTCTCTTCAAAACTCGTGATAACGACTCATCAGATATTTTTGTTGTTGTTGTTGTAGTTCTAGCGGTTCCTTAACCCCGCTTAGGACTGGCTTAAACAATCTAAGGCATCTAAAAGGAGGTCCAGGAAACGTGCTGTTTCGACGGGATTGGACCAAAGGGAGATGGGGATTAGATGAGTCAGTTTAATGGAGCATGTGAAGAGGTGGTTAGTGTCGTGCGGAGACTCTCCACATGCAGGTCATACGTTGGGTATGATGGGGTCGAGTCTGGATAAGTAGGAGTTTAACCTGCTACAATATCCAGACCTTAGTTGTGCCAGGGTCACGTGAGTCACGCGAGTCTCTCGAGGCAGCTCGAGCTCGTTGTCTGCAATAGGTGTTGGTTAAACTCCGAGCATGCCATTAACTAGAAGGAAGTCTTTGAAGGTGTTGACTGACTCCTCGTGAATGGCGTTCAGTGCTTGTCTATACGCCGTCCTGTCCAGCGATTGTTGCACGTGTTGCTGGATGGTGCTCTTCATAACAAGTACTCTCTTTCTGATGTGCCTAGGTGGAGGTTCGGCTTCAACAAGGTGCCTATTGGGGTGCTCCCTACTCAATCCAGAGTAGCACCAATCTACTTATTCTGTATTGGATTTCCAGACTGACACTATTACTGGTGTTGATGTACATTCCTAGTTATGGCAGTCCAAAATGACTTTTATCATTATTTTCTCTGGCATTGAAACCTCTTCTTGGTACTCAAGGTTCTTCTGGATCTGTCAGGTCTAAACTTACATTGATAGATCCGCTCAGTTTGTTGACGGTGACGATATTGAGAAGGCTTTTCCCATGAAAAATGGCGCTGATTTCGGGCTCACCCATTTTGTGGATTGGGCAGAGCACATACTGCTTCCAGTCATAGAGCATGCTTTCGTCAGATTATACTCTACAAAGAAGCTGATGTCTGAATCTTTTCAGTTCTTCGCTAGTTTATTGTTTAGCAATTAAGTCCTCGACCTTCCCCGCATTGTCATTAATCAAGCGAGTACAGGCTGTGCGAACTTCCTCATAGTCGGATGGGGGACCGTCTACTAACTCTAATCCATAGAGATTTTGGGATTGTTATATATCACCGCATTTTACCAGGTTTTACAAGTGCTCCCTCCTCTCAGTATATATGATTTAGCCCAAGTTGCTACCCGAACCAAACGCTTACTTACTTATTTACTTTACTCTCTCGTTGCCGGTTGTAATGGCCTAAAGTACATTCCCGTTAAACCATCACTCTCTCGCTCACTTAGCGTGGCAAAATATTCCCATTTTGAAGTTCCAAAGATCACTACCAACTACCACCACTGTCAATAACCATAAACAACAAAAACAATCTCAATATTGCATTCATACATACATATGGATATATATTTGTACATAAATGAATTCATATAAATGTGTATTTATATATGTATATGTATTTCTCTATAACAGCGGTACTAACAGTAGCTGTGGCAAAATCATATGGTTTTAGTCTTCTTTGGTAAATCAAACGCAATGGTACAGAATATAGCAAAAAGCAATAAGAGAAGATAGAGACAAGTGAAAGAATACCCATGAAGTGCAGTCTATATATTGTACATATGTAACTATGTATGTATATACAGAACTAGTTAATTATATGTATGTAGTACAATAACAAGAACAAGGGCTCAGAGTCAGCTGAGCGCAGGTACATACATACATACATACATACAAATGTGTTTATATATTTATATTTTTGTATGTATATTTGCGCAGTGTAAATGAATTTGTGTACAGATACTGTATAAAGAGTCAATCAGTCGGAACGATGGAATTGTGCAGTGAAAAATGTGCTTTGTGTATTTCTATGTAATATTTTTAGTAGTTTTTGACGGGCAAAATGCAATGAGAAAATTTCATATAAAATGAATTAAAAATACACATGTACATATACATATGTACCTATATACGACTTTTGTGTAATTTTTCTAAATAAACGCTGAAAGTCGTCCGAAAAGTAATGAAATATACAAAGAGAACCAAACGTTTTGCCAATGAACTCGAATAAACTGTGAAAAAAGTAGTTAAACAACTAAAAAAAAAATAACAAAAAACACAAAGAAATTTCGAAAAGTGAAAAAAAAAACAAATAATAAGACTGACCGATAAAAAAAATAAATGAATGAATAGGTATATATACCCATATTATATAAAAAATACTATCTACCATATATACCAAAAGTTAAATTTACATGCTTACATACATATTTACCAAGCCACCGAAATCACTTAAAAATTGGCATTCAACAGTTGAAATGCTTAAAGTTAAGGCAAAAAATGCTTGTAAATACACATATACATATATACATTTGTTAAAATTTTCCACAAAAATTTCTGGAATATTCCAAGAATATACAAATATGTATCTTCATATGTACATATATTAATCTTTTGTAAATTAATGTGCAAATGGCCAGCTTAAGCTTACACTCGCATGGAATCAACTTTCAGGCCTTTCTTTCAACACATGTCAATTCCACTATCCATAAGATTTCTGCTACGTATTGCACTTGTATTTCAGTCGCAGTGATTTTTTGCTTCTTACCTGTCTGCCTACGCTTCTTCGCTGTTTCTCAGTTCTTACTGTATTAGTTTTGTTGGCTAATGTTGTTGTTGTTTTTTTCATTTTATTTATGCAATATGAGGAATGGAAATTCAAGCAGCTATGAGTGCAAATAAAGTGAAAATGTACTAAGTTTTGTAGGCGTTAAAATGTAGGTGTATGTGTGTGTAGGCTTAAATGCAAGCAATGAAGTTTACTGACGTCATCACGACAATGCTATGTAAAATTTAAGATTCTCTAAAAATTATAAAAACAAAAATAAAAGCACATGACAAGCAGTTAAATAAAATTAAATAAAACAAAATTAAAAAAAAATAAACAAAATAAAATACAATATAGTAAAATAAAACAAAATAAAATAAAATAAAATAAAATAAAATAAAAAATCAAATAAAATAAAATAAAATAAAATAAAATAAAATAAAATAAAATAAAATAAAATAAAATAAAATAAAATGAAATGAAATGAAATGAAATGAAATGAAATGAAATGAAATGAAATGAAATGAAATGAAATGAAATGAAATGAAATGAAATGAAATGAAATGAAATGAAATGAAATGAAATGAAATGAAATGAATTGAAATGAAATGAAATGAAATGAAATGAAATGAAATGAAATGAAATGAAATGAAATGAAATGAAATGAAATGAAATGAAATGAAATGAAATGAAATGAAATGAAATAAAATGAAATGAAATGAAATGAAATGAAATGAAATGAAATGAAATGAAATGAAATGAAATGAAATGAAATGAAATGAAATGAAATGAAATAAAATGAAATAATATAATATATATAATAAAATAAAATAAAATAAAATAAAATAAAGTAAGATAAAATAAAATAAAAGGAAAAGAAATGGAATGAAACGAAATTAAAGGAACTTCAATTATTTAAAATAAAATAAAATACATAAAAATAAAATAAAGTAAAATAGCGAAAAAGTTAAATGTAATAAAAGTAATGGGATTTAATAAACTTATATACATTTGTTAAAATTTTCCACAAAAATTTCTGGAATATTCCAAGAATATACAAATATGTATCTTCATATGTACATATATTAATCTTTTGTAAATTAATGTGCAAATGGCCAGCTTAAGCTTACACTCGCATGGAATCAACTTTCAGGCCTTTCTTTCAACACATGTCAATTCCACTATCCATAAGATTTCTGCTACGTATTGCACTTGTATTTCAGTCGCAGTGATTTTTTGCTTCTTACCTGTCTGCCTACGCTTCTTCGCTGTTTCTCAGTTCTTACTGTATTAGTTTTGTTGGCTAATGTTGTTGTTGTTTTTTTCATTTTATTTATGCAATATGAGGAATGGAAATTCAAGCAGCTATGAGTGCAAATAAAGTGAAAATGTACTAAGTTTTGTAGGCGTTAAAATGTAGGTGTATGTGTGTGTAGGCTTAAATGCAAGCAATGAAGTTTACTGACGTCATCACGACAATGCTATGTAAAATTTAAGATTCTCTAAAAATTATAAAAACAAAAATAAAAGCACATGACAAGCAGTTAAATAAAATTAAATAAAACAAAATTAAAAAAAAATAAACAAAATAAAATACAATATAGTAAAATAAAACAAAATAAAATAAAATAAAATAAAATAAAATAAAAAATCAAATAAAATAAAATAAAATAAAATAAAATAAAATAAAATAAAATAAAATAAAATAAAATAAAATAAAATAAAATGAAATGAAATGAAATGAAATGAAATGAAATGAAATGAAATGAAATGAAATGAAATGAAATGAAATGAAATGAAATGAAATGAAATGAAATGAATTGAAATGAAATGAAATGAAATGAAATGAAATGAAATGAAATGAAATGAAATGAAATGAAATGAAATGAAATGAAATGAAATGAAATGAAATGAAATGAAATGAAATGAAATAAAATGAAATGAAATGAAATGAAATGAAATGAAATGAAATGAAATGAAATGAAATGAAATGAAATGAAATGAAATGAAATGAAATGAAATGAAATGAAATAAAATGAAATAATATAATATATATAATAAAATAAAATAAAATAAAATAAAATAAAGTAAGATAAAATAAAATAAAAGGAAAAGAAATGGAATGAAACGAAATTAAAGGAACTTCAATTATTTAAAATAAAATAAAATACATAAAAATAAAATAAAGTAAAATAGCGAAAAAGTTAAATGTAATAAAAGTAATGGGATTTAATAAACTTAAAAAAATATATATAAAAGAATTAAACAAAGTAACTTAAACTGAATTAAGTAAACATAAATAAATAAAACATTTACAAAGTGAAATAAAGTGCAGTCAAATAACCTAAAATAAAATAAAATAAAATGAAGTGAAATGCAAGGAAATGAAATGAAACAAACAAAATGAAACGAAAAGAAATGAAATGAAATAAAAGAAAATGAAATTAAATTATATTCAAGAAAATGAGACAAAATAAAAAATAAAAATTTGTTTTATTAATTAACAAAATAAAATAAAAGAAAAAAAGAAATAAAATAAAAAACTCATCAAATACTGAAAATAACTTACCAAATAAGAAAATAAATTAAAATGTTAAATGAAACATTACAAAAAAATAAAAAATAAAGTTGAAAAAAAGAATAAGGAAAATTCAAAAGTTAATCAAAATTAAATATTGTAAGCAATAAATTAAAGGAAAAAAATAAATCCACAAATTAAAATAAAATATAATAAAATAAATTAGATATGAGACAAATCGGAAAGGGTTTCTTTAATTGAATATAGTAAATTAAAAGCAAATGAACTTAATTAAATTCAATTAAATTAAAACAAAAATTTAATTATTTGAAAAAATAAGGCGAAAATGAAATAAATAAAAAAAATAAAAAATTTAGTTTAATAAACAAACAAAATATTACTTTAACATGAACAAATTAATAATAAAATAGAACAAAATAAAACTAAGTGATATTTAATGAAATAGAATAAATAACAATATTAAATTAAATTAAATAAATAAAAAATATAATAAATTTAAAATTAAATTATAATCAATTATACATACTCGAAAAGTTCTTTTTAGGATGTAAAATAATTTTATTTTTCTTTCTAAGGCAAGAAACTACAAACATGAAGCATGAAAAGATAGCTCAAGTGCCTTCATTGCTCCAAAATTTATACTTTTGCGTTTTTTATTAAAGTAAAAATATGTACGAGTACGAGTATAGTAAAATAAAAATTAAAAGTAAACAACTAAATTAAATATTTATAAAATTGTTCTACCTGCTGAACTAAAAACATATTTACACTTGTTTTATAATAACGCAAACAAATATGAAAGCTGTCGGCGAAGAAAAAAAATCTATGCCAAACCGGGCATCCGTCGTATTCGATTTACGTTTGCACAAACCGGAAACGAACGCTTATAAGCAAAGGCTGATGAAAAGCAAAATCAATTCACGCCCAGCAAACACGTGAAAATGTCAAAAATTGTAAAATCAGCAAGTAAATTACAGGGAAAAAATGCATATAAACATTTGGCAATAAAATTTGATGAGAATATATATGCATTAAAGCGCAAATTAAATGAACAAAAAAAGAAGAAATATTAAATTATAATATTTTATACACTAAAAAAACAAGTTATTATTACAATTTTTCAATAAAAAAAAAACATAAAGTATTATTTTTCATTATTTTTTCTTTTGTCTTACAGTTCAACACTCATCTACTAAATACAAATGTCGACGACTAATTAATAGAAACTCACACCAAAGTTCAATGGGAAAAATGTCAACAATACTTAAACCGCTCTGATGCAAACACATACATACATATGTACTTATTCCTACAAATGCCTATAAACGAGTATGCACATATATATTTTAATTTAGTAAAATTATGCCACCTAGTGCCACCAAAAACAACATAATCCCACCTCGACCAAAAAAAAGTGCCCAAAAATATATCAACAACGCAAAATAATTCCTATCGTCGCAACGATTTGCCGCGTCAGTAAAAACAAAAAATTAGTAACAAAAGAATATTGAATTTCAAAAGAACAACGTAACGTCGCGTAAACCATATGCGCGGATAAAAAGGTGAAAAAAAGGAAAACAACAAAACCAGTTAAAGCAGAAACCTACCCACCGATAACAAAAACAAATCTAGTGCCAAACAAAATCAGAAAATAGAAAACATAGCAAAACAAACTAAGCTGATAACAAGAACCAAATTAAATTGAGAAAATAACAAAAGTTCATTCAACATCAACATAACCACACCCAACCAAACGAGCCACCAACCAACTAAACAATACCAAAAAAAAAACATATATTACACACGTAGTGTTAAAAATAGGTAAACAAAAAAATAAATAAAATTAGGAAGAAATAAATAAAAACTCCAACGTTAAGTATGAAGCACACACGTAAAGTTGCTCCCGATGGCGGTTGGGGTTGGGTGGCCTGCTTCGGCGTCAGTTTAGTTAATGTGAGTATGGGCAGACACGTTTTTACTTTCGATACTTATCTCTAGTCACATACATATAATAGATATATTCCTTTGTGTATTGCTTTATATGCATAAGAATTTTTTTTATATTTGTATAATTATGCGAGTATATATGTATGTGTATTAAATTAATTATATGTCGGTGTCCGCCGAACTCATTCACTACGCATTTCAATCTATTACATACATATATTCATATTTAATATTCCTCCCACCCCAAGAAATTTACAATAAATTTATTATATATTCTTTAGTTAAAGGATATAAGGACATCGCGTCTGATACACACATGCGTATATACGTCAATAGGTATGTCGTCATCGCATGTTTAAAAATAGTTTTAATTCGGTTATAAAAAATTCATTAGTCCAGCAATCTATGAATGATTATGACTCAGTATTGATTTTTTATTTGAAGCCTTGGTATATGTAAGTTTGTAACACCGGATGTTTTTATGAAAATATTTATGTAAATACATATACATATATATCCTTGGCACTTTGTAACCGCTGAATCAATTTTCGGCCGAGATCCCGCTCCAATTTGTGAAATTTTGTAAACTAAAATAAAGTACAATAAAATAAAGTAAAATGAAGCAAAACAAAATAAAATAAAAAAAAATAAATAAAATAAAATAAAATAAAATAAAATAAAATAAAATAAAATAAAATAAAATAAAATAAAATAAAATAAAATAAAATAAAATAAAATAAAATAAAATAAAATAAAATAAAATAAAATAAAATAAAATAAAATAAAATAAAATAATATAAAATAAAATAAAATAAAATAACATAAAATAAAATAAAATAAAATAAAATAAAATAAAATAAAATAAAATTAAATAAAATAAAATAAAATAAAATAACATGAAATGAAATGAAATGAAATGGAATAAAATGAAATAAAATAAAAGAAAATAAAATAAAATAAAATAAAAAAAAATAAAATAATATAAAGTAAAATAAAATATAAATTTAAATAAAACAAACTAAAGGAAAATAAAATAACATAAAATAAAGTAAGAATTGAAATAAAATAAAATAAAAAATTGAATTATAATAAAATAAAATAAAAGAGTAAAATAAAATTAAGGAAAATAAAATATAATAATAATGAAATAAAACAAAAAAAATGAAACACAATAAAATTAATCAATATAGTAAAATTAAAAGAAATTCAGTAAGTTTAAAACACCTTATAATATTACAGCTCATTTGATTTTGAATAAAAACATTTTATTTACTTTAGTCATAAGATACATACTTATCCTGAAAAGATCCAGAAACAGATTTCTTTTTTATAATTTCGAGGCACTTAAAAATGTAGCCTCTGATAAAATATTAAATTATTATAAAAGACTCATTTATTAAAAAAAAAAACAATTATTTAAAGGAAAGATTAATAAAGAACAAACAATGCAATGAAAAATTTTTATTTTTACATAAAAAAACTTTAAGTATCAAATATTATTTTTATACCAAGCATTTTATACAAAGTCCATTTATGTATGTGATAAATAATAAAGTAAAGCTTTTTCTCTACCTGTCAAACAATAGCAAGACCGCGATGCAGATGTGTCTTGGACACATTCGCTTTGTTGTACGGTTTAGTGTGTTTTTTACTTCTGAAGCGCATCAAAAAAAAAAAAAAGAAGATAGAGGAGAACTATAAATTTGTCTCTCGTTTATACTTTTTGATTTTATGCTTCTTCTTTGTTTTGCCTTTGCAATCGTGTTAGTTTGTTTACTCGTTCGTTGTGTTGTTGATGTGCATCCATCCGATCGTTCAAACAGCTGAGACCATCCTGCACTTCTAATTTCTTTATGTGTATGTATTGTTTTGTGTGCGTGTATGTATGTATGTGCGTTGTTGTAAGTCATAAAAGCCGTTTGCATTGTATTTTTCCAATGGCAGTAAAAATGTACAAACAACAAGCGTGTGCCATGCACTCAACACGTGATTACTAAAATCTATACAAACATACATACTTACAAACATATTATATTGTACTATCAACTGATCGTATTCTCACTGCGCACAGTGGGGTGTTTGTTGGTATTTTTGGCTGTAACACTTTTTTAGCAAATAATGCTATATTTTTTTTGTTTCTTTTTTTTGTTGCTGGCTTTCAAATTGTAAAATGTCTTACTTTCTTCATCTTCGTCCTATTGTATATAAATTGTATTTAAGTCAGAGACCAATATAGGTTATCACAGGTAGAAATCCTAAAATATTTATTTTATTTTGCAAGAAAAAGCTGCTTGTGAGTAAAAGAAACTCTGTTAAGAGTTATATTCCATTGAGAAAAAGTCCAGGAAAATATGTAAATGTCTTGGAAAAGGATACGAGTTCGCCACTGCATATTTCTCTTTGAAGTATTAATATTAATAACAAATAATATCAAGTATTCTTCAATTTTTTCATTTATTTAATAATAATAATATATTATTTTTATGTGAATTAATTTACGTATAGGCAATATTTCAAAGCTAAGTATTTAATTTAAAATTACCTACAATGTCACACTTCCAACTTTGTGCTAGCAATTATGTCATTTATTGGCTTCATAAACCATCAATAGATTTATTGCCTCAATAAAGATATTCCAGCTCGCAAAATTTTTAGTTTTATTCAGCTTTTTGTTGCAATTTTATTGAAATAAAACTGTGAATTTTTAAAATGACATAAACATGAATTTCACTTTTTACACCAGCTACAGTGTCTTATTTTTAATTTTTTAATTTAAAAATTTTGTTGTTGCATCATAATGTCTATAAAGTAAGCAAAGTTCACAAAATCCTATTACAAATTATTATTTTTAACAATTTATTTAAATAAATCTTTTTTGATATAAATTTTTAATACTAAATATTATTCTGCTTTGTAGACATTTTTAACAAATAATAAACAATACAACAAAATAATATTGTTGAACAATACTTTTCAAAATTATTTAATGTTTTAATCTAATTTTTTATTTGTTGCATCATGAGATATATGTATAAAGTAAAAAACAACTATTTATTTAAAAAATAGTTTTATTTAATTTAATTTTTTAGTATTTATAACATTTTAAAATTTCCCACAAAATAATATCGTTAGAAAAAATTACTTTTTTTAATATTGGGCTTTTTAATAAAATTTTTTTATTATTTAATTTTCTTTTGCTTTATTTAATTTTTATTGTTGTATCATCATATATATTTATAACATTTTAAAAATGCTTACAAAGTATTGTCACAAAATAATATTGTTTAAAAATACATAATTAATTTTTTAATTTATTGTTGTATCATCATAAATGTTTATAAAATTTTAAAAAGTTAACAAAATTATTTTACCAAATATTATTTTTTAACAATTTATTTTAAATAATGTTTCATGTTTAGTTTATAAATTCATAATTGTATCGGGATATAATAAAAATATAAAATTAAATTAATTAAAGTAACGTATAATTTTAATTAAAATAAAGTCAAATCCAATAAAATAACATAAAATAACCTAAAATAAAATAAAACAAAATAAGAAAAATAAGTAAAATAAAAATAATAATAATAAAATAAATAAAATAAAATAATATAAAAAATAAAATAAAATACAATACGTAGAATTAAAAA